>PVJS01017178.1:24443-36607 GCA_004027185.1 Glis glis | reverse complement strand
CGTCTAGCAGCCGCTCATGACACTATGCCAAATGCTCTGACGATTATCTGCTCTCATAGCTTTGCACTGTTATTTCTGAAAAATCACTAAGATTGTATAAACCACAAGCATGAACAACAATCAGTTGATGATGTATTTTGTTTCCCTAATCATTGTGTATAAAATCCTTGCCTAAAGCTTTGCAAAAATACACTCAGATACAACCTCCTTGAGTTGTGTCTGTTTGTCACTCATCGCCGACTCCTTGCCCACCTTCCCGAGACCCCTGTCCCGTCGGTCTCAATGCTCTCCGGCTGAGCTGGTCCGTCGCAACTAAGAGTTGGAAAACATCAAAGTGGAAATAGATTTGGGGGTCATCTCTCTCAAAGATGCGCATTCTCTGGTGTGGGACTCAGTCACTGAGCTGCCAACTAACGCCAGGGGCTAGGAGCTCCTTCCTCTCAAGGTGATCCATTGAGCCTCCAGTATCTGCAAGCACAGGATCATTCACCTCCGTCAGAGCGCAAACCTGCCTACGGTGGAGCAATATACTGGGCATCCTACAGCTGGCATTTGGAAATTTTCCCATACTTCTCCATGGTATTTTTGTCTCTATTTCCATAGAATAAGAGTCAGGGAGAAGGGTTTAACTGAGATTATCAGTAAGGTTCCTTGCAATTTAGATTTTTTGTTCCAATTGTGATAGTTTTCTTTCTTCTTTGTTTCTTTCTTTTCTTTGTTTCTTTCTTTCTTTGTTTCTTTCTTTTTCTTTCTGTTTCTTTCTTGTACTGGGGATTCCTTCCTTCCTTCTTCCTTCCTTCCTTCCTTCCTTCCTTCCTTCCTTCCTTCCTTCCTTCTTTTACTGGGAATTGAACCTGGGGTATTCTACCTCCAAACTACATCCCATCCCTATTTTATTTTTTATTTTGAAACAAGGTCTTGCTAGGTTGCTGAGAGTCTCACTAAGTTGCTGAGGCTGCGCTCAAACCTGCAATCCTCCTGTCTCAGCCCCTCAAGTACTGGGATTATAGGCATGTCCCACCACGCCCAGTTTATTACTCTTTCAATGAGTCAGAAATCTCTGGTTGCAAGTGATGAAAACCCTATATATGTGCATAGGTGTTCTTTTTCTTCTGGGAAATATATCTGTCAATGAAGTATCAATATTTCTGGTAGATATACCTCTTGTCATTCCCCACACTTTTTCGTCTCCTCTTCTCCATCAGTGGCACCCCAATAGGACCAGTCTCCAGGGGATGGATCACACTTGGTCTGAGACTGTGGTGGCTTTCTGTGTCTGGGTCCCCAAGACCACCTCCAGGTCTCGTGATTCCCTAGGAGGACTCATAGTACCCAGCATCTAGTTATACTCATGGTTGAGACTGGTTGCAGTGAAACACACAAAGCAAAATCAGCACAAGAAAGGTGCAAAGTGCAGATGAAATAGTTCCCTCCCTGTGGTGTCACAAGGAACCTGCTTTATTCCTCCAGCAAGTTGTGACAATACTTGTGAAATGTTGTCTCCCAGGGACGCTCACTAGAGACTCAGTCCCCAGGGTTTCTTTGGGGGGCTGGTCACACAGATTTTCTCTGCCTAGCACATGCCAGTGTCCCAGAATCCCAGAAGGAAAGCAGGTGTACCACATAAACCACAGTGTTTACTCACACGGTTTTGGCACAGTGAGCCACTCTATCGGTTCTGGGAATGGTAGGACCTGTTCCAAAATCCAAGTTCCCAGATGCCAACTAGGGGCCAACCTTGTAAGCAGGCTTTCCTAAGGATAGCAGTCTCAGGCCTGCTATGTTAACTCTTTGAGGCATGCAATCCATTCTTCTTTGTCTGATGCTCATTTTCTCGGCCTCTCTTGTAGCTGTGAGTGGTCACATGACTCAGCTCTGATCAATAAATTGCCAGGGGGGAGGGGGAGAATAATGATAATATCTGGAGCTGTGGGAACCATTTGTGACAAGCACAGGGACAAAACCCTAATACATCAAAGGTAACATGGAAAGGTGAAAAGAAACTAGGTCCTCTGTAGTTTCTTCAAGCCAATGCACCATTCTGGGAACAAATACCTCCACCCTTCTTTTTTATGTTAGATAATTAAATGCTTTTATTGCTTAAGTAATTTTTAGAGGCAGGCCTCTATCTCTCAATGTCCATGTATCAATCTCATGGAAGAGTCTAATTGGTTAGCCTGGGTCACATGCTATTTCACTGAAAAGAGGGGTCAGACACTGTGATTGACAGTCTCAATGGGGACCATACCAAATGGGGAGGAATTTCCCCAAAGGATCAGTAGGAAGGAACATAGGAGAGTGTGATGGGCATATAAAAATAATAAGCAATGTGTCTATTACAACCTCTCCCAGTCTTCTCTCTTCTCATCGTTCCTGGTCTCTCAAGGGTGGAGAGGCCAAGTAGACTCCTGGGGTCCTCTGCTGTCACTCAATGTCAACATGCTGCATGGCTCTGTCTTCCCTGGCCATCCCTTCCTCCAAAGTGGCAGCAGACAGAGGCAGAGTCCTCTCAACGAGTAGTCTCAGACTTAGGCTTTTTTGTGATTCCCCTCTTCTTTCCCCATACCCATCTGGACCCCAGTCCTCTCGATCCTACTTTCTCTTAGTTCATTGATGGGGGAATCCGTGTTCATGTGAAAAGTGAATGAGTCTTAATCCGGAGAAGAGAAGCCCACCGCAGGAGTTTTATGCACAGAAGTGGTCCAAGCAGATAAGTCATTTGGGGCAGGTGAGCCTCTGGCTTCTTGAGTATCTTGCTGGGTTGGGGGATTTTCCTTGATTTCAGGCCAAGGTTTCTGACAGGGGGCTGACTGCTGTCCTTCTCAGTTGCAAGAAACCAGAGGAGCCAAAAGGAATTGGGCCAGTGTCACTTCATTTCCTATCAGGCAATTGATTTGTTTCCAAGACTTAAAGCAGAGTTAGCAAAAAGGTTGCTGCAACCCCAGTGCAGTCTTGGCATGCACACCTCTGTAGTCAGCCTTCGTGTGTGTGTGTGTGTGTGTGTGTGTGTGCGCGCGTGTGTGTGATACTGGGGACTGAACCCAGGGACACTCTACCAGTAAGCTACACTCCCAGTCCTTTTTATTCTTTTATTTTGAGACAGGTTCTCAATAAATTGCCCAGGCTGAACTGGAGCTTGTGATCTTCCTGCCTTGGCCTCCCGAGTATCTGGGATTACAGGCGTACACCACTGCACCTGGTTTGTATGCAGCCTTCTTGAGAACAGGCAGGATTTAGACAGCCCATCTTCTGAGTTTGAAACTATTAAGAACTCATCATTCACTTTTCATAGATTTATCCATCATTTATTCATTTAGGAAAGGCCAAACTGCATTGTGGTTAAGGTAGGCCGAGGCCCGCAGGTACATCCTTGAAGGTAGTGTTGTGTTCTGCACAACTCCTGGGAGTGCTGTTCATAAGGACCAAGTGTGACAGCCCTCAGGGAAGGGAACTTGCTCAGGGTGGCATCTCTTGGCTTCATCTGTCTCTGCAACTCCAAAGGTGTGACCTTGGGAGAGGTTCTTCATGTCTCTGTGACTCAGTGGCCTCAGGGGTAGTCGTGAGGATTAAAGGAGTGAATACATCCTCAGTGCTCTGGGACATGTTCAGTAGCATCCTAATTATTCATTACATTACATTAAAGTGTTAATAGAATTCTCCTGGGAAGCCATCTGGGTCTAGGGCTTGTGTGTGTGTTCCTCAACATTTTTAAGTCAAATCCCCCAAAGCATATTCTTTCATTCATAAATACTTTAGTATATGCCTGTAGCGGAAAAGGACTAAAAAATTAAAATGAAAACAAAAATCCACCCATAGACAATGCCATTATCACTTACACATAATTATTAACACTTAAATATCACTAATATCCAATCCACATTCAAATTTCCCTGTCTTGATCACTTAAAAAAATCCAAAAATATGTTTATTGGGCTGTTTTCCCACTCATCTTGGCTGAGGGTGCTTCTAGTGCCATTTCTAGATGGAGGAGGATCCTTCTGGAAGCCTTGCTTTTCCTCCTGCCGGCTGGTGGAGGACAGTGAAGCAGTCAACACACACAACTGCGGCTTGTGCGGGTCTCAAGTCCACAGTGATTTCACAGCATCTCGGGCATTTTGTATCCATGAGGTGGGAACTGGGGCTCTGCACTGGGGCTTCTTGTAGTCCCCCTTCTTCTCTTCTGGAGAGAAATGAAGAGGATCTTTTTCAAGAGGCATGTCCTTGGAGAAGTGATCAGTGCCAGAAAGCTCAATTACCCTTTACACTTGCTTTCAAATCAGAATCCAAAAGCCACAAATAGTACTTATTTTATATTTTACTTAATTTGCTTTTAATCTATACTGTTTACCTCCTTCACCTCTGAACTTTTCCCATGAATCATTTGTACTATAAAATTTCCTGCCTTCTGGATTTGGCTCATTGCTCTCCCCTGGGGTTATTTAATTTATTCCTCTGGCCTCTGCATTTCCTGCAAACACTGGTCCATTAGAACTGGAGTCTTCATTGAATTTAATTTGTTTGTTTGTTTTGCAAAAATACTTCAAAAGTAGTGCTGAGTTACAGCAGAAAGGACATAATGTCTGATTGCTTTATTTTGGTGATTGATCAGTGGGTTCAGATATTGCCAACTTGATCTCTCCATTTAAAGTTTCTTAAGAGCTGGGCGCATGGTTATAATTCCAGTACTTGGGAGGCTGAGACAGGAGGATCGCAGGTTCGTGGTCAACCTCAGCTACTTAGTGAGGCCCTCTGCAACTTAGTGAGACCCTGTTTCAAAATAAAGAATAAAAAATAGGGCTGGGGGTATAGCTTGGAGGTAGAATGCCCCTGGGTTCAAGTCCCAGTTCCGCAAAAAATAAATAAATAAAAAAATAAAGTTTCTCAAAAAGATTCCGCAACTACTGATGACTGTTGCCAAGATCAGTCATTTAATTCAAAATTACAAAATGGAGATTTTCAAATTCTATCATTAGAGTATGTATGTTTTTTCACATTTATGATGGTTTATATTTTTAGATATCGTTTACCTTTCTCACTAAAACTTGGTTTAATATACTTAATCCTCCACTTATTTATAGAGTAACTGTTGATTTCCTAAAATAAACAATAATAAAATTAATGTACTCTTTTTCCTTTATAAACTTCCCACTCTCTTTTGCTGCCTAATTTTAGTCAATATTATCATTTCATGCTTTTTTTGTGTGTGTGGTACTGGGGATTGAACCCAGGAACATTTTGCCTCTGAGGTACACCCCAGCCCTATTTTATTTTTTATTTTGAAACATGGTCTCACTAACTTGTTGAGGCCCTTGCTGAGTTGCTAAGCCTGGCTGTGCACCTGTGATCCTCCTGTATCGGCTTCCCAAGTACTAGGATTGCAGGCATGTGCCACCACACCTGGCTTATTTCTTGCTTTTAAATCTTTTTTCTTAATCTTGTGTTGTTGTTTTTTTTGCATATTAGAAAATATCTTATCTTACAACAACAAAAAATGATTAAAAACATTTCATCCCAGCAGAAGCCTCCAGGGCTGGGGGAGGGGGAGGTCCAGAGCACACGTGGATAGAGCAGAACTGGGATGCCCTCTCCTTGGCTCTATTGTCTTCCTGCATTAACAGTTACTTTATAGACATCTGAATCTAGTTTTATTTTTTTAAATAAGTAACTTGATCATTTTTCCCCTGGCTACTCAAAGAACTCTGGCTTTATCTTTGAAGTCCAGTAAATTTACTGGGTTAAACTCAATGCTAGCTTTCTGGGTCAGTTTTCCCTGGATTACTGTGTTCTCTTTCAATGTATAGATTTAGCTCTCATGATCCCCCTCAGATTTTTTTTTTTCGTACTGGGGATTGAACCCAGGGGTGGGCATTCTACCTCTGAGCTACATTCCCTGCCCTTTTAAAATTTTTTTTTTAAATTTTGAAACAGGGTCTCGTTATGTTGCTGAGGCTGGCCTTGAACCTGCAGTCCTCCTGTTTCAGCCTCCAAAATACTGGGATTACAGGTGTCCACCACCACACCCCATTCTGATCCAAGATTTCGTGAGCATCATTACTTAGCTTTGCATCTCCTCAGTCAATGGAGATAGTTAACTACAATTCCCTTCCTACTTCCAGCCCCCATCACTAAGATTCTTTCTTCCTCTTCTGCCCCATACCAACTGCTTCCTGCAAATCTCCCTTGTGTGTGTTAGGGGCCATTTATCCACACTCCTCTACTTCTCAGAAACGAATCTAATTCTTTTCCTAGAGTGTCATTTCTGCGCTTGCTCCTTGGAGTCTCTATACTTGATTTTCTGCTAAACCTTCATTACTTTTGAGATCCATCTCTTGATGCACTAAAAATAGAGTTTGAATTTTTGTTTCTCATTCTCCTTGACACTTTTAGGTGCTTCTACCCAGGAAAAAGAGGAAGAAATGCAGACTGTACGTGATCCTACTCTAACAGAAATCCTGATTTCATGTTCTCTAATTGACATCTTCCTGCAGAGATGCTCGTTCTAGTCCATCCTGAGTTCTTGGAAGGATGGAGTCTGACTTCCCTTGGGCTCCCTGGCACCCAGCCCAACACCGGCACTTCATGGCACGCTTTCCCTGTGCCATGAGCGAACAACACACGGTGATCTTCACATTCAAGGGACACATGGTATAGCAGGGACAAAATAATATGTTACCTGGACATCAGCCACAGGGATGTCTCGTGTCTTCCTGCCTTCTAAAGTCATCCTAGCCTGTGGCGCCTGACTGCAAAGGCCTCATCCCCCTTCCCACATACTGCAGAAAGCCCTGGCGACCTGTGTCTTTCCCTGGGCAGTACCCATGGTCGCCTCTTGTACCGATTCCTGGCCTTTGCAGTCTCCACCTCTGCTTCTCAAGGCTACTTGCTCTTCTCCTTTGATTCTCACCCTGGATGGACCATGTCTTATTTCTCTTCATGTCCTTAAAACCCTCTTGCACGCAGCTGTCCAGGCATTTGGGAAGGACTGCAAGCAGGTGTCATGTGGGCGGGGAGCTCATTAGACTACAGCAGCACACAGCACAAAAACACATTCTGGCTCTTAAATGTCCCTCGACTCCTACTGTCGCCTGAGACTTCTCCCTGGTCTTCGCTTTCCCCGAATGCCGAGCCCTTGCCATCTTGCTGGGCCCCTCCTTCTTCCCCTTGCAGCAGTCTCTCCCCATTCCTGTGCGTCCTCACTCCCCTCCTCTGTGATGGCCCAGGGACAATCCAGCTTCTGATGCTACTCGACAAGGGGCCCAGTTCCCTCAGTCTAACTCCTCTGCCGCTGGACCATGCCCTAGGACTTCCTACTGCCACACAAAAAGCTCATCTGAATGTTTTTTAAACAAAGGTCAGAGTTCCTCACTTCCCCAGCCTCCCACTCCTGCATCCTCTACTGCCTCTGCCCCTGCCCCAGTCAAGGCCAGCATGACTGACCAGCGTGACTGGTCGCCAGGACTGTAGTGATGGCTTCTGACTGGGCCTCCTCGGCGTCATTCTTGGCCTCCTCCAGCTCATACTTTACACTACAGCCAGAGTTTTCTTTATGGGCATTAATGTGACCACACCACTTCCGGGCTTGAAATGTCTTGGTGGTACCCCTCTGCCCTTTGCAGTTCATCTTTAAGCCTCATCGTGCTCCCAGGCTCTGCTGAGTCCAGCCCCACCGCTCGCCTCCTCATCCCACGCTGCCCCCCTCCTGCTCCTGCCATCCTCCATACTGGTTTTCCCTCAGTTCCTCGGATACCCGCAGTTCTCTCTAGTGGCCAGAAGGTAGTCATGTGTTTTCCCTAAGAACTCCGCTCTTGTCCTCCCTCCTTTCATCCAGCCACCTCCACTCCTCCTCTGCCTCCTGCTCAGGGAGAACTTCCCTGATCTCTCCTCTGCCCAGCGCTTTCTTCTCCCTTCACTGTACTTACAACACTTACAGCTGGGCACTGTGGCGCAGGCCTGTAATCCCAGCACTTGGGAGGCTGAGACAGGAGGACTGCCGGTTTGAGACCAGCCTCAGCAGCTCAGTGAGACTTTGTTTCAAAATAGAAAATTTAAAGTGTTGGGGTGTGACTTGGAGGTACAATGCCTCTGGGCTCAATTCCTAGTACGAAAACAAACAAAAAACCCCAAAACAAAACAAACAACAACAACAAACCACAGTTTTTGTCTGACATCTGGTTTTTGCCTGACTCCTGCTTCACTTAACTGGACTGTGAGCGACATGAAGAAATGGTTGCTGTCTTGCTTTTTACTCTGACTCCAACCCCTGATACAGGGTCTCATGCAAATCCTCAATCAAAAATTATAAATTGAATTGAACATCTAAGACAATGCTGCACCTGCCACTAGTGCCCTAGATGCTGGTGCTAATGGGAAAATTGCAGTAACTCAGGAAAAGAATCCTCGAGTCTTTTAAGGAAACCAGTAATGCTGCACGACATTCATATGCAGGTGCCAGGGTTCTGCCATTTCAAAGGGTGGGGACTAGTGCATCCAAAGCTGCTCACTGATGCTTACAGAAAAGCCACTCTGTGATGTGTCTTTCTTTACGCAGGAGGGAACATTGTTTAAGCCATGTTTTTTGAATAAAAAAGGGCAGAACATTGTTTAGGCCATGCTTTTTGAATTATACAGTTGCATATGAAACGCCTCAGCTCCTGCTGATGAAGTGATTTCTGCAGAAAACTGGCTGCCCTCCAAGCGGAAGGAAGGGCTCCTGAGATGCTTCCGAAAAAGATGAAAGAATTTCCAAAATAGCAACTTAATGTTGTACCACATATGGGATTTTCAAATTCACAGCTGGTTGGAAAACCACTTCTGGCTTCCAACCGTTTGAGTTACTGTCTCCGTGGCTTCAGGCACCCAGAAATTGATTTATCTCCTGGTTGGCAGGGGTTTCTCTTTTTCCTCCCCCATCTCCTCCTTCCTGTTGAAAACAATTTTCCAGTTGTATGATACTAGTATTCGACTAAGGTCCATGTAGGTTGTGCCACATCTGTGCTCTGTCCTTTGGGTCCTATAAATAGCTGAGCCTTAATATATCTTGTTGAATTAGCGAGTCCCCAGAAGAAAAGATTGGATACTAATAAGAATCATACAGAATAAAATCATCCATCAATGTAAAGGACAACATTGCCACCAACTTGAACCTTCAATTTCAATATGTTCTCTCCCAGCCTGGCATGGTGGGACATGCCTGTGATCCCAGTACTTGGGAGGCTGAGGCAGGAGGATGCAGGTTCAAGGCCAGCCTTGGCAACTTAGTGAGACCCTGTTTCAAAATTATAAAAAGTTTTGAAAAAGGGACTGTAGCTTGGAGGTAGAATGCCCCTGGGTTCAATTCTCAGTGCCAAAACAAAAACCAAAAAACCATGTTATACACGCTTCCTCTCCTAGTTACTATTGCTGCGTAACAGCCACCCCCAAATGTAGTGGCTTAAAACAACCTTTTCTATTATGCTCAGAGTCTACCAGTTGGTACAGAAGATATGGCTTGCCTTTGCTGCATGGCGTCTGGGATTTCAGCTGGGAAGATGTGAAGGCTGGGCTGACTCGACAGTACTTTTCTTGAGGCTCCTTCATCCACATGTCTGGTGCCCGAGCTGCTATTGATGAGGTAGAATAGAAGAAATAAAATATCAGGCAGAAAGGAGACAAATTGGGAGAAAAAAGGAAAATACAGTTTTAAAAAATCTAAAATACTCCTTAGCTTGCCCTGCGAGGCTTGCCTGAAATTTGCCCAAAGAGCCAAACAATGGGCTAGTTTCACATCTAAAATTCCTGAGGCTATTAGATTCTAGAGAAAGAGCTTCACCTTCGCCAGAACTCCAAAAAGTCACACCTGTTGTTAAAAAGCCTTACACCCCGCTGGCCACCCACTTCATGTCTCCAAGTCTTCAAGCTTCTGTGGTCCCTGAGGGTCCTATCTCAACACCTATTTTCTAGCTTGGAGCTTCAAAGAAGAGACCACCATCCCATGGTGCCCCACTTCCCGCTGTGGGCCTAGCTACCCCCTTCTCCAGTGGGCATATAAGAAGATTGTAAAGATGGGGGAAAGCTCTCTCTTTCCCTCTGCAGCAGTTTTCTGTGCCCCTCAGAGCCCCTCTCTGCCATGGCTCTCAAGCCCTTGAGATGGCCCGCGTCTTCCCTAAGCCTGTGTCCCCACCTTTCTTAACTTAAACCTGTGCCTTTATCTCTGACTGGCGTGTGCTGAAATTCTTTTCTACACTGGAGCCAAGAACCCATGAGAAGTCATCCTGTCTCCCATGACACTATGACTTGTCTCCAAGTGACTTGGGCTTCCTCACAGCATGGCAGCCTGTGGTAGCTGGGCTTCTTACCTGACTGGGCACTTGATGTGCCGCTCAAGGCAAGGTGCACTACAGTGGCAAGGCGGGAGCTGCATCATTTTTATGACTGTTACGGTTGGATCTGGCGTGTCCCCCAAAGCTCCTGTGTTCAAGGCTTGGTCCCCCATGCAGCAGTGTCCAGAGTTGGGGCTTTGGGATGTGACTGGGTCATAAGGGCGCTGACCTCATTGGTGGAGTCACCCATTGATAGCAGAATGGACTGCTGGGAGGTGGGACCTAGCTGGAGGAATTATGTCACTGGGACTGTGTCTGGAAGGGTTCATCTTCTCTGGGACCCCTTCCCCTCTCTGTCTTTACTCCCCTTCTGAGCAGCCATGAGCTGAGCAGCTCTCCACCATGCCCTGATATTCTGCCTCATCTCAGGCCCAGAGCAATAGAGGTGGCTGACTGTGGACTCCAACTTCTGAAACAGTGAGCCAAAGTAAATCTTTCCTCCTCTACATTGTTCTTGTCAAGTATTTTGGTCACAGAAATGAAAAGCTGCCCAACACAGCTCCAGAAATCACACTCTTGTCATTTTCTGCTATACTCTGTCAAAATAGTCAAAGGCCACTGAGCTTAAGGGGAGGGGAAATGGACTCTGCCTTCTGACAGGGGCATGGGAAGATGGCACTGGAGAAGAGAGTATGGGATGGGAGAGGTTTTTATAGCCATCTTTGGAAAATACAACCTGGCACATTCTCTTAAGCTTCACATGCAGGTAGGTGGGTAACCAACTTGCATACATCAGGCGTTGGAGGATGACCTGCAGTCCAGGTAATTTCCTACTCATCCTGAACTTTTTTGGGAATTTATTTTTTCTCTTCTTAAGCCTTTATCTTTTTTTGGTTGGTTTTGACTTAGAAAATGACACTTTTAATGTAAATAGGTAGGCAAGATGAAAGCAACATTTCTCACCTGTGTTATTTATCAAGTGTGCTTTAGAGGAAAAAATGACAAAAAGTTTTGGAAAAAGATTTATAAATGATTTTCCTCTCATAAAGGAATGCACAATATTATAAAAACTCTGAGAAGTCTTGCAGTAAATAAATCTTTCGCCCTTATTTAATTTGGGCACCTACTAGATGGTCAACACGTTTCCTTTCACCCTGGTGCTGTCCGTGGGGAACTGAGTCTTTCTGGGCCTTGATTTCTTCATCTAGAAGATGGTGATTTGAATGTGTCCTTTATAATAATGTCAGCACATAAAAAGCTCTTAATAGATGGCAACTATTGTTCATATTATTAAGCTGTTCTAGGCTCTTTCTGATCTTCATTCCTCCCTAGGTCTCCACAACTAACAGAAAGCTAGTTTCCACCTGTGTACTCTTCCTCATTCCTGTTCCCCTCACATGTACCACTGAGCCAGATCTGAGGAACTAAGCCCACAGCCTCCATGGAACCACGTGTCTGGACTAACAGAAGAACCGCAGAGTGCTACTCCTCATGGAAAGTCCTACTTTGGGGAAGTCTTACCGAGGAACCAGAATCATTTCTGTGAAGACGGGTATCTTTTTTTTTTTTTTTTGGTCCTGGGGATTGAACCCAGGGGCATTCTATCTCCAAGCTATACCCCCAGCCCTATTTTACTTTTTGTTTTGAAACAGGGTCTCGCTATGTTGCTGAGAGTCTCACTAAGTTGCTGAGGCTGGTCTCGAGCCTGTGATCCTCTAGAGAGGTACTTTAGTGGCAGGAAATTGAGGGGTGGGAAGTGCTTAATTCCCTCCACCTCACTTCCTCTTTCCCCAGCCCAGGGCACTTCCCGGTATCTCAGAACCAGAACCAGAACCAGAGCTGTGTCAAGGCCAGTGCTTTATCCCT
>PVJS01017178.1:0-24343 GCA_004027185.1 Glis glis | reverse complement strand
GAATCTGGTGGGGTGAGGGGAAGACCAGTCAGGGCACAACTAACGCTGAGCCTCAAGGCTCTCAGGCTGGAATATGGGGTTCATCTTTAGGGGCTGGAGCAAGGGAACAGGAGGGGAAAAAACCCAAAAACCTAAAAATTTGGTTCCAGGGTACCTGGATTCCTGTCCAACTTTGCCCTGCCCTGGCTGTGTGACCTGGGTAGGTCACTTGCCCTCACCAGGCCTTATCTGAAGGTAGTGCTAGGCAGAACTCTTGCACTGGGGTGGTGGGTGAGTTCAACTTTTGAAAAGAGTTTGGCATCATCTTCTAAAACTGAACCCCTGCATGCCCTAGGACCCACAAATTCCAGAAGAAACAAACAAGAATGTTTATAGCTGTGCTTTAGTTTATAGCTGCCCTCTAATAGCCCCAGATTGGGAATTACCTGAATGTCCATTCACAGTCAAATATAGTCACACTATGGATACTACGGAACAATGAGTTATAACTACATGCAAAAACACGGGCAAACCTCACAAACATGATGTTGAGCCAAAAAATCACAAATATTAATATTGTATGATTCCATGTGATCTAAACACAGAAAAAAACCCAATATAACAGATTAGAAATAAGGACAGTAGTTATCCTTAGTGTCCAGTGTCTCTGAGGGTGCAGAAGGGACCTTTGGGCAATGTTTTATTTCTTATCTGGTGCTGGTTACTTAGACTTTATTAAAAGTTTACCAAACACAATGTTCTGGGAATTGTGGAGGTTTTGTGAGAAAGTGCCCACAGTGGGAATTAGGAGACCAGAGTCCTGCTCCTGCTCCCAACTCTGCATTGACTATCTCATGACCTTGGGCAGGCCCCTTCTTTTCCTTGGGCCTCAACTTTCAATATTTGTAAAATGAGAAGTTGAATTAGATGCTATGGAAGATCTAGAGGTCTCTGGGGGCAGCCATTAGCTCCCCATCACCCTCAAACCAACTCACAGCATATGCAGATATCAAGATAATTTCCACATATCAAGATAATTTCCCACTGAGCACAGTGGTGCATGCCTGTAATTCCAGTACTTGTGAGGCTGAGACAGGAGGATCACAGGTTTGAGACCAGCCTCAACAACTTAGTGAGACTGTTAGCAACTTAGCAAGACCTTTTTTCAAAATTAAAAACTAAAAAGGGCTGGGGGTATAGCTCAGAGGTAGAATGCCCCTGGGTTCAATCCCCATTACCAAAAAAAATAAAAAAGAAAAAACAGGAAAAGAAAAGAAGATAATTTACCTTCCTTATCACTGATCCTAAGCAACAGCAATTTAGAAGACCTAGAGTGGCCCCTGAAGGTCCACTCGCATGTACCATGCTGGGGCAACCGCTGCCCGTCAGCTTCACAGGCTCATGGTGAGGATGAAGTGTGGCAGTACGTGGCAAAGATGCTGCATAAACTGGACAGAGATTGCTATTCTGTTATCATAACAGTTCAAAGGCAAGATCATAGTCCGACTTATAGAGGGACTGAATCGGGGAGCGTGTAGACTATTGGTGACACTACTGATTACTCAACCTTGAACTTGGAAACCATCTATTGGGAAGAAAGTTTCAGGCAAACAGGTTGGAATTCATGGGGCCAACAGGCTGGGTTTTGAAATCAGTTGAGCAAATGGGTGGGTGTTGAAATCAGTTGAGAAATTTCCACAGGGCTTTGGTGACCTTGACTGGAGTTTTCTCCTGATGAAAGAACTCATCAGGAGCTGGTGGTTGTGGCTGCCTGTCTGTGGTCCCTGGGAGACCCTTACCCTGTGCCCCCACCCCCACAGAGACCATTCAGGATTTGCCCAGGGAGTGACACCTGCCGGTCAGCCGAGGCTGCACGAGTTCCCAAGCTGTGATAGATCCCCATGACTATTAGATGCTTAATAAGCGTCAGGCCCTGTGCTAATTGTTTCATAAGCTTATTCCATTTAGTGCTTCCAGTCGCTACCTCGGTTGGGTCCTGTTGCCATCCCCACGGCACAGCTGAGGAGACACGTCCAGACAGGCCACATCCTGTGGCAGGATTTAAACTTAGGTCTTCTGATTCCACAGCCCATGCCCCAGCCCCTGCTGTCAGCATTGACCTCAGAGAGTTTGCACTGTTGCCTCTCCCACGGGAATAAAAATAGTGCCAACTGAACAGCCATAAGAAGTCAAACAGCAGACACAATCTCCCCAAGTCTCCGGTACCTTGCGGGGTGGGCATTATAACCCCTATGTCATACGTGAGTTAGGGTCCAGAGATGTTAATATGCACAAAGCTATGCGGTGGGAAGTGGGAGTGGGCCCGGCCCAAGAGTCCTTGCTCTTCATCCCAGGGCAGCTCACTGGTCCTCCCGGAGTCTTCCCAGATGAACTCACAGAAGTGACCACTCCCTTCTTGTGATTTCACACACAGCCACGAACTCTGTGAATTGGTACATACAGATCCCATCTCTCTACCAGGGAAGAGTTTTGAAGGGGCAGGGCTCGGGTCCTATGTCAGCTCTACGTTTCCTGTGTCCCCATGGCAAGGGAGCAGAGAAAGCACGCTGAGCTGTGTGGGGTTCAGAACTGGACTTAGAGAAGCTTGGTGGTAGAGTCCTTGGAGGAATTTTGGGGGCTGAGACTAGCAGGAAGGATCCAGGGAGATTAGGGACAAAGATCTGAACTGGAAGAAGGGTGGCAGAAATGCTAGTGCTTTGGAGATTAACCACCATGTGGACAAAGACTTAGGGAGAAGTATGGTTTGGATATAGACTGTCCCCTAGAAAAGGCAACGCAGAAATGTTCAGAGGTGAAATACCTGAATCATGAGGGTTCTGATCTCATCAGAAGATAAACCCATTGATGGATTAATATTTTCAGTGGATTTATTCGGTGGTAACATAGGTAGGTGAGGCATGGCTAGAGGGGTGGGGTCACTGGGGGGGGGTCTTAGGAACTATATATATCCCTGAGCTCCCCCCCATCTTTCTGCTTCCCATCGCCATGTCCTGAGTTCTGCAGACATGACCCGGGCTAACACGGCCTGAAACTGTGAGCCCCCAAATAAATCTTCCTTCTTCTAAGTTGTGCTGTCGGGTATTTAGGTCACAATGGTGAGACTGTTGACTGAAAAAGGGAGGAATGGGGGACATTAGTGGAGGAGCAAGAGACAGTAGAGGCGCTGGCAACTGCTACTAATCATAGTCACAGTCTCAAGTGATTGCTACGGGCCCACCATGCCCACATTGTGGCTCTTTGGACTACTCTTTCAGAAATGCCAGGAAGACCATGGCTTCACCCCACTATCACCCCCCTGTCCACATGGTTTTGCCTTAACACTGTGCAGAGGTGTGGTTAGAGGCATCAGGCTTGGGGAGCAGAGGTAGAAGGGGGACTGTGGAGATGGGAAGGGTAACTCCCATCCCCAGCATGAGAGGCAGCTCTGAACCATCCCACACTGAGGTGCCAGGAATGCCCAACCCTCTTGCGAACTATTTAGGACCAGTAATGATGCAACTGTAGGCCTCGCTGCAAGTTGACATGGCTCCAAGAAATCTTGAAAAGAGGAAGAGCAGCTTGGTACGGGCCAAGCTGCCTGGGAGGCCAGGGCCAGTCGAGCGTGGCCCTCGCCGGATCTGTGATCCTCTCTCCCCTGGGCTCCTCTGCAGCTGCACACGGATGGGACTGGGCTTGATGGGTGACTTTTTCTACTTCATAGGGCTTTAGAAGCTCTGAGGTTCTATGAAGAGGCTTTGATGGGAGCTGCAAACCAGAGGGCAGGTGGTCCTGAAACTCTCACCTCCATTTCAAAGGAAGCTGCACCTCTCCTATCTGCTTTCTGTGCTCATTTGGGTCTCTACAAAAATCTCTCCTCCTGCCTGTGCTGTCTGTACCTCTGCGGTGAGGCCTGAGTGCCTGGCGTCTCTGTGATATGTGCACAGGCACACATGCACAAGATGACGAAAAGACGTTCTCTGCAGCAGGATCACAGTGGTACGTGGTACAGTAGCCTCCCACCCCCTTATCTGCAATTTATTTTGCTTTCTGTGGTTTGTTGCTTTCTGTGGTTTCAGTTACCCATGGTCAACTATGGTACAAAAATAGTAAATGGAAAATTCTGGAAACAAATAATGTTTTAAATTGCACTTAGCATGGTAAAATATGTGTCACTTTGCCATGTCCTGCTTGAGAATCATCCTTTTGTCCAGTGTATCCACGCTGTATACACTACCTGCCTGTTAGGCACTTGGTAGCCATCTCAGTTGTGAGATTGACTGTAGTGGTATCACAGTGCTAGTGTTTGAATAACCCTTATTTGACTTAATATTAGCCCCAAAACACAAGAGTAGTGATGTTGGCAATTCAAATATGCTGAAGAGAAGCTATAAAGTGCCCTCTTTAATTGAAAAGGTGAAAGCTCTTGACTTAATAAGGAAAGAACATAATATATGTAAGGCTTGGTATTATCTGCAGTTGCAAGCAGCCTCTGGGGTCTTGGGACGTATTTCTCATGGAAAAGTTCAGACTACAGACTATTAAAAAATTCAGAATGCAGGAAGAAACGAAAAGGTGGGTGTGCAGTCTTCATCTAGATGCTGTATTTGAGAGCAGCTCCATCAGCATGGGGCCTCTCTGCCCATGTACTGTGTGAGTCAGTCATGTGGGCTCCCCCAGGTCTCTCTTCTTCATGCTCCGACCTGGGGTTCCAGTCTGGATTAGCTCCTCTCCTAACCCACTCTCTCAAGGGGTTAGGCCTTGGAAAGGGAAGGGGTGCTGCACACTCCACTCCTGGGGGTGGAGGAAAGAGGGAAGACTGCCTGCCAAGGTGGTCAATGACCCTGGGGGCTGCCTACTTCTTGCTTTCTGGCAGATCCTGGTTACTGCAACTGAAAACCTGATGCTATAAAGGCAGTCACTCTCAGCTGGGTGTGGTGGCACATGCCTGTAATCTCAGTACTTGGGAGGCTGAAGCAGGAGAATCGCAAGTTCAAGGCCAGCCTCAGCAACTTAGCAAGACCCTGTTTCAAAATAAAAAAAAAAAATAGGGCTGGGGGTATAGCTCAGAGGTGGAATGACTCTGGGTTCAACCTCTAGTACCAAAAAAAAAAAAAAATCACTCTCCTGTGAAGGCAACCAGAGCTTTGGGGGCCTTATTGGTGCCCATTCGGGGCCTTTGGGGACATACAATAATCCATTTCCTTTATGATTTTGCTTACAAAGTCCTCGATGGTGTGACTCTTCTCTCTTGGGTGGTCTCTGGGTTCTGACCCAGTGTAGAGGGTCTCTGGTTCTGAGGACTCCATCTTTCCTTTCAGCCAGCCTGTGATATTGGCTATAGCAAGACCGGCAAGAAGGAGCAAAAATGACTTCACCGCAGTCCCTGTGCATTTGAATATAGGAGCTCAGAAGGAACAAAATACCGCCATTGGAAAACAACACTTCTCAGAGTCTCAGATCTGTCCTGACGTCCTCCCAACACTCCAATACCTGCCACCGCAAACAGGAGTGGAGTGTGGTGGAGGGTCTGAGGAGGGGACAGTGTCTCCCCATTTATCAGTAAGGCTTATTAGCAGTGTGTGTGTGTGTGTGTGTGTGTGTGTGTGTGTGTGTGTATGTGGTGTGTGTGGTGTGTGGGGCTGATGAGATCAGCACTGGACAACTTTAGAGCAGACGCTTGGTGGGGAAAGGAGGCTGGGTCTGATTAGAGGCTCCGGTTCTCATTCATCTCCCCCCTGAAGAATACAGCACATGCTTCTGGCTTTCAAGGGAGAGGGGCAGGGCAGTGGCTGGATCCATACGGTGTCACTTAGTCCCTTCCTGGGGTCAGCCTTTGGTCATAGGCAGTGGAAGCCCTGTGACAGCCCCGGGGGTGTCACACAGAAGCAACTCTGCACTGCTCACCAGTGCCATGTGTACCACCACCTCTGCTGGATGTCTTGTCCTGGTTGGCTGAGAATGTGGTGGCAACACCAACACCAGCAGAGACCAGGGGGAAAATCCAGGCAGGGTCCCCAGACTGTCACCAGAGGGGCTGCCATTCATTCATTCATTCATTCATTTTTGGTGCTGGGGATTGAATCCAGAGGGGCATTCTACCTCCAAGCTACACCCCCAGTCCTCTTTATATATTTATTTTGAAACAAGGTCTTGCTAAATTGCCGAGGCTGGCCTGAATCGTGCAATCCTCCTCTCTCAGCCTCCCAAGTACTGGGATTATAGGCCTATGCCACCACGCCTGGCTGCAGAGCTGCTTTTCTGCGCACACTCCTGGCCTCAGGCGAGCCCTGGGCCAAATGCCACCTCCTCAGGCCTCTTGTCCTGAGCCTCTGGGTAGATCTCTGGTTTTTCTGTATGTGGATCTTCCAACTCACCTGATGCTTGGTGGGTGAGGTTAACACCCCCAGGAATTTCTGGAAGCTGCTCCCCTTGTCTGCATCTGCATTGATGTTCTCCCTGGCCAGAACCATTCTGGGGCCCATGAGTCATGCTGCATTCAATTAAGAGAATGTCCTGATTGTAAAACTCTATACTGAAGGAACCGAAGGCTACCTAAGAAATGATCAAATTATCTGCATTGGCATAGAATGCGTGGCTTTGCAGTAGGAGCAGCCCAGCCCTAACTTTGGATCCTTTTACATGTACATCCCTGAGCTGTTTGGGTGACAAATGTTCCCAGTTATTTCCCCTGGTCACCAGTGTTCTAGGTCAAAGAGAAGCAGGCTATGAGAAGGCCATTACTGTCCATCTGGGCCCTGCAAACTGTCAGGAGCCCAGGTTAGAACCTCAGGAAGGACCATATTTTGCAATTGACCAGAGGCAGTCAAGTGGCCAGAGCAGGGCTCCAGGGGACCCACGGACCCGGTTGGACCCCCAGCTATGCTACTTTCTAGCTGGCGACCTATCTCTGGGCCTCAAGGTGATGGGGGTGGGTTGGAATGGGTGGGTTTTGTTTTCTGTTACTTCCTCCCCTTTAGTTCTGAGATTCTGCCCCTGAGGAAAGGGAACTGTCCTATTTTTCTGGAGTGTACTGAGTGTTTTCCATAGCAAATAAACACTGGTTACTAATTATGTGACCTACATTCCCCGTGATTGCAATGGGAGGCGGCGCGTCTGCAGATTTCTAAGAAGGAATTGGAGAGGAGCCCATAGGAAGCGCTCAGCAGGGAGGCCTCGGGCTCGCACTGATGGGCAGAATCTTGAAACTTGACTTGATGCCATTCTCCAGAAAAAGCATATTTTTAGAAGCGCCTCTTAATGTTTAAACATAAACAACCACCATCCTAATTTTTTTGGTTACAGAAAATATGAGTTTATCTTATAGATAAATATATATACATAAACACATATCTATATATGCAGATTTTCAAACATTGCAGGAAGGATGACTTCCTGAAGCGAAGCAAAAGTGTCTGGAATTCTGCTGCTGCCTTCTCTCCACGGCACCCAGCCCCCAGGAAATAAGATTAACAGTTTGGTTTATATTCTTGTGGGTATTTGCTCTGTAGAAACAAGCATAAAACTGTTACTTTATGGAAATGAGATCATGCTGAACATACCGCTCTGAAGGTTACTTTTTACACCTAACCACCTATTTTGGACATTTGTCAGTGTTCATTCATGTCAACCTATTTCTTTCCTTTTAACAAAAGAGGTCTTCTTAATGCACTGGGGGGTGCAGAAAAGGGAGGAAACCATGAAGTTTATAAAGATTGTTTTTTGTTGGGCATGGTGGTACACACCTGTCATCCCACTACATGGGAGGTTGAGACAGGAGGATTGCAGGTTTGAGGTCACCTGGGCAATTTAGTGAGACCTTCAGCAACTTAGCAAGATTCTGTTTAAAAAATATATATATATATGACTGAGGATGTGGTAGAATGCATCTGAGGGTAGAATGCCCCTGGATTCAATTTCCAGTTACCCCCTTCTGCAGAAAAAAAGATTGTTTTCTTTTTGACATCATTTCTGCTGTATTTGGGAATAACAGAACATCTGAAATTAGTTTTCAAGTACTTCAGCTATGGTTTCATCTGGAAACCATCACAGGAATGGTAACTGGTCCATTGTAGGAAATCAGAGAGTAAATTGAAAAGACTGCCCCTGTGACCATTCCTTACTATCACATCATTTTGTCTTCATTTGGACTGTTTGGAATGAGAAACCTCCGGTGGTAGGAGAATGGTGGCCCCCAAATATGTCCACGTCCTAATCCCTAGAACCTGAGTGTGTCACCCGCCATGGCAAGGGGAACTTGGCAGGTGTGATGGAACTGGAGATTTTGAGATGGAGAGGTTATCCTGGGCACTCTGAGTAGGCTCAATAGAATTAGAGCGGTCTCTGTAAGTGAGAGACAGGAGGGTTGGTGCTGCACTGCTGGCTTTGAAGCTAGAGGACAGGTCATGAGCTGAGGAGTGTAGGCAGCTTCTACAGCTTCCAGAAAAGGAAGGAAAGACGCTCTGCAGAACCTCCAGAGGGAAGGCAGTCCTCCTGATACTTTGATTTTAGTCCAGTGAGACCCATTTTGCAGTCTCAAGTTATGAAGAGAACGCTAGAATAACACATTTGTTTTGTTTTAAGCCCCTGAGTTTGTGATCATTTACTAAAGCAGCAAGAGGAAACAAATACACTTTCATTCATTGGTTCTGCATGCCTGGTTGTCATTTGACTCTCTTTTGGCAAAAACTAGATCCAGCTGGGTGTGGTGGCACACGCTTGTAATCCCAGTACTTTGGGAGGCGGAGACCAGAGGATCCGGGTTCGCGGCCAGCCTCAGCTCTTGCTCTCTCTCTCTCTCTCTCTCCTTAGTGAGGCCTTCCGCAACTTCGTGAGACCTGGTTTCAAAACAAAGCATAAAAAATAGGGCCGGGGGTGTAGCGCAGAGGTAGAACGCCCCTGCGTTCAATCCCTGGTACAGCAAAAAACAAACAAACAAACAAACAAAAAAAAAACAAAAAATCTAGATCCAAACACAAATCTATGGTTCCCGGTGACCAGGAACTAACTCAGTACTCAGAATAATATGACCTTGTGGTTGAGCTAGAGTTGGCTTGTGGCCATCTTTTTAGGTCATCAAAATCAAAAAGAGAAATGACAGGGAGAGCCCAGGGACCTCCAGGAGGATGTGTGTGGACCCTGGAGGGCATCAACTCAAGGTTTTAAGAGGCTGCCAGGGAGGTAGGTAGACTTGATATTCTTGTTCCATTTAATGGATGCTCTTTGATGTCACAGAGCTGGGGCCTGAGCAGGCCTGAGGTAGTCTTTTCCCTCCAGTTCTGTAACCATTGATTCCTCTGATCTTTAAAGGGAATGGGCCAAGACTTTCCACAGGGACCATCAGCACCTTCTGTGGGGTATCTACTTTTTGATGGGCTTTGTGTCAGAACCAGTGATGGGTGGCAGGAGGAGAGGCAGGTCCAGATTGGCCCATCTAATGAGGCCCTTCTCTTCAACCTGCCTGTCCTTCAACCCCCTAGGCTGGAGATCTAACAGGTCCCCTGCTCAAGATCACAGTGGATGGGAGTGGTACTCTCAGCCCGGTCCCCTGTGGTTCCAGAGGAACAGGAGATAACCCAGCAGCCTCTCTGGGTGGTCAGGACTTGTGTTTGTTTTGAATTCCCCAATGCTTTCCTGGGAGGGGCCCATGGGGGAGGGCTTGGCAGCTGCACCCTCAGCCTTGACGTGCAGAGAGCTTCCCAACTTTTCCTTTGGCCACTGGAACATCCGAGTGACAGTCAAAAGAAAAAAGTAGGTCACTTGATACAAAGTGAAGGATACATTTCTAGGTCTCCAGATTTTTCTCTTGGACTGGGAAAGTGATCACAGACTCTCAGCACCTCGGAGATCAAAGCTGATGGGCCCATGCATAAACAAGGGCAGTTGTGTAACTCATTGGCCATGTCTCCCCCCATCCATTTTGACTTAATAAATCACTCCAAGTGCTAATGAGCTGGGCACTCTGAGGGGCCATTCATACTCTCAAAGAAGCTGAATTCAGCACCAAAACTAGAGATGGAAGTCACATTGATCTACGTGTAGTCTAGACCCTTCACAGACCTTACTGCCAAGGCTGGGTTCCTGATACCTATCACCCTTGCACCACTCGGGGTTCTAGCAGATGTAGCAAACATGTGTCAAATTAGAGACCAAACTACCTGCTAGCTAGATCATTGAACTTCCAAGTATGGGGCTCCTTTGTTAAATCAGTTTGGAGAACATGGCTGAGCTCTTGCTTGACTGCTAGCTGCTACCAAACTTTGCTTTCCGCTCTTCTTAGGCCACATTTTTGGACTCCTGCATAATGAGGTGTAGCCATGCACCAAAGACATGCGGGTGTGCCTCCAGACCCTCCAGCAAGCTTTTGCTCCCCAGCTGCAGGTAGCTGTCAGCAGACTGTCTGGCTGTCAACTCTGCCAGGGCTGGCCTCAGCTGCCTTGCCCCAGGTCGCACCCGTACAGGGGGTGCCTCCCTCTGGTGACTGCATGAGTCAGCACAACCATTTTGGCCCAAGAAAGGACACTTTTTTGCTGTTTTGGTTTTTTTGGTACCAAACCAAAAAATCTGTAGGGATTGAACCCACGGACATTCTACCTCTGAGTTATACCCCCTAGCCCTATTTTATGTGGAAACAGGGTCTCACTAAATTGCTGATGTCTTGCTAATTTGCTGAGGCTGGCCTTGAGCCTACCATCTTCCTGTTTCAGCCTCACAAGCACTAGGAGGATTACAAGTGTGCACTATGCCACCATACGGGGCTCCAATAGAGGCCACTTCTGATAGCAACATTTACTCTAGAGCTCCCGCTGGGTTAGCCATTGCTTTGTCAGGACTGTGTCAATTTGATTTCTTGTTTCCTCCCCCTTTCCTCTCACAGGTACTGATTCCTAACACACTTCCTGTAGCCCAAGCTTCGTGTCAGCGCCTGCTTCCTGAGCATCCAGACTGAGTTGTCTCTGATGCAGTGTACGCAGAAGTGGTACGTGCTATTTTGGGGCCTGGCCCCTGAAAACCTCCTGAGAAGATCCATCATGGTTTCTGTGTCAGCCCTCTGGATACAGACTTCAATGATGCCCCAGGGCATGGTGGAGACACTAGATGAAAGTAGCCTGAGGATCAAGAGGAAGTGGGATGCTCCCCTGGCCTACATATCCTTCCAGAACTGTTTCGTGAATTGGAAAAGAGCTTCTGTTGCATGAGGTCACTGAGTCTGGGGCATCTATTCATTACTTCTGCAAGTCTACCCCGACTTGTCTCCCCTCCTCACTTACCTCTCCAGTTGCAAATGGAGGAGGGAGTGAAAGGCGAGTCTCCCTGGGGTGGCCATTGGCGCAGTGGGACCCTGGAAGCTCAGGGTCTTACTATCCTAGGCTGAAGCAGACTAGAGATTCCCAGAGAACTAGAGAGAAGAACAAGGCCTGGGGTGGCTTTTCTGTGCCAAGATTCACACTCCATTAAAATGTGGCCCAATAATACCAGACTTTCATCAATCAAAAAACAACTGCCCCTTCTTGGGGATAGCAATTATGGAATAGAAAGTCCCCAGTGCATTCCCTGAGTAGAGAGGAGAATCAGTTTTTTCTTTTTCTTTTTTGGTGGGAAAAGGAGCACCATTCCCCTGACACTGGAATCATCTAATCCTTTCAACAGTTCATGGATAGATAGATAGAGATACATGGCAGCAGTTTTCCTAATCACTACGTTAAGGGACAGAGTAGGGCAAAGAATAGCTTGCATTTATATTTAAACCTATGGTTTTAACTAACTGCCTAGTGCTCAAAAAATGAATCAAAGCCTGAATTTAAATTTAACAGCCTGTTAATTTGAATTTAACAGTTGAAAAATTTCATTCAGAAAACTTAATACAATACAGATTTATATCAAAAGGGGGGACTGTTAAAAGCTTCCAACCACCCAGAAAAAAGATGAGACATTTTTGTAAATACTGATAAATACTGTGGAATGCTTTAATTTACTGTGGTAGATACAAAAATCATGAATTCAATAACAGATTATAAAAAAGTAACTACATGAATTTTCTAGCCATTTAACAAAATGTAACAGTAGTGGTTTTTACTTTTTAAATGAGGTATTATTACACTGTAAACCAAAAACAGCATAAATAAATAAAGGTAATGTGCAATTTAGTGATAAATGGTTATAAATTTCAACTTAACAACAACAGACAACAAAAATTCTCCAGTTATTTATGAACTTTGTCATTTAAAATTTGGCTTGCTTGTGTACTTCTTACTTAAAAGTGACGTAGCTATCATTATACAAAGCACATCATTAAACATGCAGACCAAGCCAGCACAATTTTTCCATGAGTCATCTCTACCAAATAAAAACTTTGTTTACATTTTACTTAAAACACTTAAATCTGATTTCTTATACATGATTCTTTTGTGCTTATTAGTTAGTAGTAACCTACATTAAACATCTTAACTTTCTAGATCAAGCAGGGTAAGAGAGAAGCAGTTTTATTTGCATAAGGATTAAAAACAGTAAAACAAAACAAAACCAATATGCTTTTAACTCTCTTAGGCTTTCCAAGATTATTAAGGAGAAATATCCAGTAAATAGTACACTCCAATAGAAAAGCGTAGTCACTTCTGTCTCAAAAAGAACAGTATATGAAGTAACTCCTTTTCCTCAAAGATTTGTGGGCTGGCTTCAGAACTGTAGGAAAACAAGCTGATCCGTTCCTCCACCCTTGGAGAAGTCTGCTGGTTGGGTGCAGGAAGCATAGCAACAAGAAAATAGCCTCAGAAAAAATTTTGGGAAAGTATTATTTGCATATGAACCATATGCTGGTACTAAATGCTGGTTTTATTATTATTGCAAATGTAACTTCAGAATTTTCTGAAGGAAAGCTATTAAGAATAATAGGGAAGTCGTGATCTGGAAATATTTGTAACATGCCAATAAAACTGCTTCATTTGCTATAAACTAAAAACCCATTTACTATGACTTAAAATGCAGTTTCTTTTTACATGCTACTTTATTAGAAACAAAAGAGGGTACTTTTGAATTTGCTATATTCAGAATCCAGTGAAAAACATTTTGGCCAAAATGTTGAACTTTATTTTTACACCAAGCTACATCATTTTGACACAAATGCTATTATTGTATTCACTTTTGTCAAATACCTTATTCTATCTTTTCAAAAAATTAGTGTTTCAGTACAACTGGTGATCAAAAATGTAGATATAAGTCTTGTACATCAATCAAAATATATATAAAAGCAGTTCTTTTGTGCTTGTAAATGACTTAATTCATCAATGGTTAGTTAAATCTGATTTTTTGAATATCTTGATCCTTAAGAAGAAATATCATTATACAAATATTACAGAGTACTCAAGTAACTAGTTTACTGCCAATGTGCATGCAGACTAACAATACTTAAAAGAATATAACCTTGAATCCAATTAGTCTGAAAATAATCTTGTACAATCATCTTTATTGATTTGTAAAAGCTGTATACACATCTAAAACCCTGAATTTACTTTGTAAAAATAAATCTTTAGCAATAAATGACACTATCAAAATCCCATTATTCTCAGGCTATTATGTAGTTATTTACATGCTTTTCAGCAACAGTTGAAAAGGACCCAAAGCCAGTATATCAAAAAACCCTGTAAACTGCATTTGCAATTATACTGTTGTTTACCTCTATATGAAAATATGGCTACATGCCTTGTGTTAATGTAGCTATTTGCTACTGTGTGCTAGCAGCACACAATCTGCCACTGGGTTCGGCTATGTCATAAATGCCTTCTTCACTACACTTTGCTTTCCCAGTGGAACACCTGTGACCAACTACTTATGGAAAATGATAAAGTGCTATAAAAAGAGCAACTGGCCCCACGCCTGTCGCTGCCATGTGGTCTTTTCCTCACTCAAGACATTTCTGTGGTTTTAGAAAATCATGCTTTCACTAAACATACTTCTTATTGGACTTAAAAAAACTCAGTATTTTAAAGTTGGTGAGCTTTTTGAAAGTGTTTTGAGACAGAAACATGAAAAGGTTAAAGGCACAATAGGAGGGAAGTGAATGCTACATATAAAATATATTTCAAGTCTTCTAGGTTACTCGAGTCCAAAACCTTCTGAATTTGAAATTCCAATAATCAATTTCTGCTTCAGGTCTTTTTTGCTCTTATAGGGGGGAAGGCAAAGTTGATTGAAGCAGGTATGGGCCACAGGTAACCTAGGGGAAAATAATTTTTTGAAAGATACTAAGTCTTAAGATGCACAGAAAATGATGAAGCAACTTTTTTTTAAAGCAACTTTTAAAGGTATCAGACACACTCTATTTTGCTATCCCAAGAGATGACTCACCTATCCCTGTACTGAACCGCTATTTATTGTATCAGGCACCATGCTAGACACTAGGGCTATGTTTGCAAACAAGACGATCAATACCCCTGCTCTCATGAAACTGTCATTTGAAAAGCATTTGTTTTGGAGCCAGATCTGAGTTTGAATACTGCTTTCTCTACTTACTAGCTGTGGGATTTCGAGTTGCCAAATCTCAGTTTCCTCATCAACATGATAGGGCAAACTATCCAATCAGATTGTTTAAAAGAATAAAAAGCGCTATCTGCACAAAACACCTAGTAACATAATAGATACTATAATATTACATTCTCCTCTTGACTGTCAGTTATGAAAAGAGCATGTTGGGGACACGAGATGGGCACAATTGTAAAGTTGCTGCCCTGATGCGAGTGCAATACCCCTCTCTGGATTCTCATCAGCTTCTCCAACCCCTCCCTGGTGACACTGTTTTCTTCACTCAGGATTCCTACAGATAGCTTAGACCCTTTCCTTCAGTTTTCATAAACTCCACGCCATCAGAATAGCTGCCAGAGAAGTCAGTGAATAAAAATGGTTACTACACCAGTACCGCAAAAAAAAAAAAAAAGAAGTTCATATGGTTAGAAACTAAACTTTGTGAACTCCTTCCCCCTGTGCTCCAAGACTTAAAATTATTAGGACCAGTTAGCATTTACTGAGTGGTTGATCTATGATAAGCACTGTGCTAAATGCTTTCACATGTATTACTTCATTTATTTTAAGCCTCAAAGCAACCTAAAATGTGGTTATTTTTCTCATTTTCTTGGTGAGAAAAAATAGACATGGGAGTATACAGATTAAATAATTTATTCAAAGCTATAGAGCTGATAAAGGTGTAGACCTCATATTCAAATCCAGATTAGTCTGGCTTCAGAATCAGTGCTGTTAGTACGTAGACTTAACATGCCGGGCGTGGTGGCGCACACCTGTAATCCCAGTACTTGGGAGGCTGAGACAGGAGGATCGCTGGTTCCAAGACAGCGTCAGCAAGTAGTGAGACTCTCATCAACCTAGCGAGACCCTGTTTCCAAATAAGAAATAAAATCTGGCTGGGGTGTAGCTCGAAGGTAGAATGCCTCTGGGTTCAATCTCAGTAAAACACACACACACACACACACACACACACACACACACACACACACACCACAGTCTTAACATTCTTATTCTAATGGATTTTCGTGGTGGTAGGAGGAATGGAAACTCCCTTTTCAGCTGGAGCATTGTGCTTGTCTTTTGGGACACATCGTTACAGTGTCAGACTGAAATGTCATGCGCCTTTGATGGTCAGGTATATTTACTCTATGTGAGGTTCCCACTGGGAGTCCTGGAGTTGTGGTAGATTCTTGACTAAGCCATGTGAGCTCATAAAATAATCACTGAAATGGTAATATGATAATAATTGGAAAAGTTTACATATAATGTCACCTTTGTATTAAAATAGACTATTAAGATTATCTTTTTAAATCGATAATATTTTTGTTAATATAAAATATTCTGAAAAATTAATTTCTGTTGAGCAAATAAATCTGTAACCTCAAAAAGATTCTCTTGGAGTTTTCTCATTTTAGATCTTTAATTATAAACCTCTTAATTTTATATGTATATATATATATGTGTGTGTGTGTGTGTGTGTGTGTGTGTATACCTATACACATATTTGTTTTATGTTTTAAAATATAATCTTGATGTGGCTTAAATATTCATTCAGAGACAGTTATACTATGTGTGTGGCTATATGGAGAATACAAAGATATATAAGACCTGGCTTCTGCCTTGAAGAGCTAATGACTAAGATGCAAGGTACAGTACGGTAAGTAGCACATCATTTCGATATTTGAGGAACTCACTGAAGGAATGATGACTTTTGGTTTTACAGAGGAAGTCGATATTAAACTGGATCTTCTGGAGAGATAGCAAGCACATATCACAAGTGAAAGGAACAACATAAAGATATGGAGAAAGGAAGGTACGAAATGTGTTTAAGAAATTAGCAAAATAGCCTGTTGACCAAAGCATAAAAAGAAATGAGAATTGATAGGTAGTTTGGGATAGAAAGCTGTACAGCTTTATTTGATAAGTTCTAGATACTAGAACTTTAACTGATGGGGAGTAATAAAGCTATTATGCCTAGGGAAATACCATGATCAAAACAGTGTTAAGGAAAATGAGTAGGACAATTTAATTAGGAAGGGAAGAACCTGTGCAGGTAAACCAGGAAGGAGGCTATTTAAATAAGCTAGGAATGGGGTACAAAGTTAACTACATCAGGTGGTGGCAAATGGGAAAGTAAAGGACAGATTCCAGCTCTAAAATGAAAGGAAGAATTGACAGGACTCAGGGGATGTTCAATGTATGGGACTGAGGAAAAAGTGATTATAATCAAAGTTGTATCTACTCAAATTGGCTTTCGAAATTACAAGGTATTTGGGGAAAAGAGTAAGTACATCAGCATTAACCAATTAACACTACTAGAAAATAATTTAAAGCCATCATCACTATAATTTCATATGTGAAGAGGAGGAGATAAAAAAAAGAGGACTGGTCTTAGAGGTGCTTTTGGTACTAAGTATAATAGCCAAAACCCCCACAAATAAATAAACAAGAAATTCAATATTTTTCCTAAAAATAAAAAAATAAAAAAATTATTTAAAATGAAGGTTAGATAACATACTATTACAAAATAGGCTAGGTTCTAAAAGAGACTATAAAGAAATTATTTGATCTTGCAAAGTAAAAAGTTGATGGCAACAAATTATTATCAGTTGGTACTGGTATGTGTCAAAAGCTAAAGTCTCTCATTAAGGCCATGTTTACTCTGAAGATTTTTCTATGAAAGTGATTTCAGATTGAGTGACTTCTCTAATTAAAAATGTATGTATATTATTGTTAGCAATAAACTATAGATTAAAAATAAAATTATAATCTGGAAATTTACCAGTTAGTTGAAGTTTCATTCTTTGAGATTTTAAAATTCAAATCAGCCATCCCTCCTACAGGTACTCTGTCACTTCCTGTAGTAAAATGTAGCAATTTCTTTTGAAGATCCAGAGGAAATCCAAGGACAACATCCCAAAAATATCTATAGAACACGAAAGGAAATTTACATAAATATCCTGACAAAAATCTTGCAAATCATAGTAAAGTGATATAAAATAAGCTCCAAGAAAAAATTTTGCTTAAATATATATAATATCCTTAATGTAAAATTAAAGAATACGTTTCTAATATGAATTAGATTTTGACTAACATTATGTATAATAATGTTAGTATAATATGTATAATTATGTATAATATGTATATGTAAATTTTTAGATTAATATTATAATAACATTTTTATAAAATTATAAGTTGTCTAACAGTGGATAGCACAGAACTCATTATTGCCCTATGTATAATTTACAAGTCTTAGTTTTTCAACAGAATGCTACTAAAATGCTTTTCCTAAATATAGCATCCCTGAACTAGGACCAAAGTTACTTTTAAAAAAAGCAAAAACTCTCTACTTTTGTAGAACTTATATATATAATTTTCTCCCAAGGGGATTGCTAAGTGACTTCATATTTAATATTATCATATTATTTTCTAGTGATGAAATACTCTACAGTATTTTAGCTGACTTAATTGAGTCACAAATTTTAAGTTATACAAATACACAAATGAGCCGGGTGTGGGGGCGCACACTTGTAATCCCAGTATTTGGGAGGCTGAGACAGGAGGATCCGGGTTCTCGGCCAGCCTCAGCTACTTCGTGAGGCCCTCTGCAACTTAGTGAGACCCTGTTTCAAAATAAAGGATAAAAAATAGGGCTGGGGTGTAGCTCAGAGGTAGAATGCCCCTGGGTTCAATCCCCGGTACTGCAAAAAAAAAAAAAAAACCAAATACACAAATGATATTCTATTTTTTCTTTCTTCTACAATCCCTACCAGGAGTATAAGAAGCTCACCTTATAGTTAGGTCTGTTTTTGCATAGCCATCATACTGAGTACTTCTCTGCAGAGCATGCATATCCAGTTCAGGACTTCCACAGACCAGAATTTCAACTTCTTCTGGACGAAGCAGCTGTCAATATTTATCAAAATATTATGATTAAAAATCGTGGTTTTAAATGAAATTGGAAATGTTTTCACTGAGTCAAATCACAAAAATCATGACTTTTCTAATAGTAAATCAAACCATTTCTGTTGAAGAAAAATCTTTTCCACTATATTTCCTACCGGAGCAAGAAGTTTTTACTTCTGAAGGTTTGCATATTATAACATAGTAATTAGCAGTTTGTCAGAAAAACAAGCAAATGATTTGGCATAAATCCAAATTACTCTTCCTCAAAAGTATCATGCAACTCCCACATCTACTAATCTGCCTGTCTCCTACCAATATTCTGTAACACCTTCTATGTGCACTATAGAGTTCAGGCATTTAGTGACTGTCTTGTGTTGCTCACTTGTTTTTTCTCCTTTTAAGTGGATTTGTTTCCCACCTAAAGAGATCAAAAATCTAAAACACAGAGACCATACTATGACATTTAATTCTTATTTCCCTGTCTCCATCCCCACAACTACCAGCGTGTCATAATTAAAAATTAGAACTCAATAAAGTACTTCTTTTTCAAAGGTACTTTCAACAACAAACATGCTACAAAGTTTACACTAAAGCAAGCTGGAAAAAACTGCTCCTGCCCCAAAGTAACCTCTATAGTCCATTTCTTTCTCTTATGAAAAATAATTCAAATGAAATACTTTATTCCAATTGCTCATAATGAAACTGAGGAGTGACACAAATGGCACAATGGAGTGTGCCCTGCCCGGGGAGAGGGGGTGAAGGATACCAGATGGTATTTTCAACATGGCATGGCATTTTCTAATCCATGTTCACATAGCTAAGATAAATCAAAGTCCACTAAGACTCTGGAGACAAATGATTTCCTATGGATAAGAGGCAACTCAGTTGCTGAGGGATCCTCAAGGCGGCAGGGAACCGCTACACATGTGTTCCTTAGTCAGTGAGAAGTTGGGGCTTTTGCCCTGGAGGTGCATGTTAACTGATTCTGTGTTTTGTCCCTTGGTTGTAAGACCCTGAGTTTGTGGGTCTCTCCTTCTACTCTACTTGGGGAAACTTTTAAAGCCCTAAAACACATAGTATAAGACACAACAGAAGGGGAGATAAAAATGAAGTGACTTTTTCTTAACTTCTAGTGAATTAAGGCTGAAATGGAAGAACTATTTTTATTTCTAGTTCTATTTTTAAAAGTAGAAAATATTTCCTAATTTTAAAAGTTTATCTGCTAAAATACTTAAGGAATTGTCAATGTTATATTATTACAAAACCTAATTGAAAGCTTAAAGCTTTAAACTCACCATTAGGGCATTTGAAGCACACACACTATGAAATCCATAATAAAATGCAGCAAACTGCTTATAGATGGATTTGTTGAGAAGGAAGTCAGTATATAGCTGTACATATTCTGAAAAACAATTTTACATCTGTTATATAGTAAAAGTATATGGTAAATACTAATTCATTTTAATTACAAAATAGTATCTAACTTACCTTTCCTATTTTGATTGGTAACTGGAATTTTATCACCTCCTGGCTTTAAATTATAGGACTTAATTATTCCAAATTCTTCTTGAAAAACCTAATTGCAGATACCATAACAGCATGTTTACTGGTATCACTGATATAATAACAGGCTCAAATTAACAGGTTTGTAAAATTTAAAAAGAACAGGCGTTCCCCCCTCCCTTTTGATCACACAACTACAGAAAGGCTATTAAGTTCTATGACATTTGTATTAGATGAGGTGTTATTATAGGGTAAAAAAAAAAGGTCGTAACCATATTTGCTAAATAAAGTTAAATCCTTTAATGATGCCCACAAAATTTGTGTGGCCATCTAGCCGATACTTAGGTCTTTGGAGCTATGTGGATCCCTGTAGTTTTAATCTCCTATTTTAAGAGCAGTGGCAATGAGAGTGTTTTAGTTTAATCTATTAGCTTCCACTTCTAACTTCTTGTGCTGAAGCTAGAGGAAAGGCTGAGTTCTGGAAGCTGAAAAATCCAGAGAAAGTAACGGAGTCAAGGGAATATGTAGCTGCCTAACAGAGTACCTCACTCTTGGTGAATGTTCTGAGGACTTTCACTGCTCATCTACATGTGTCTGCTTCACTGTCTCTACCATGTTAAGATCCTTTAAGAAGGGGGATTGTGTGCGTTGATTAATTCTTGTTCATCTTTTCTAACAGCAAGTGTTTAGTAAACAATGGCATTTTTCATACATGAGCTATATGCCTAACAAACAGCAATATGCCTATTACCTGGAATGTTGAATAGAAGTCCTCTTCGACATTGCCTTCATATGATAAGAGTTCACTTAATCCATGGGCCAATTCCTATAAAAAGAAATGTTATTTTTTAATAATTTTATTGGTGCAATACATCACAGTGAGATTCAAAGTGACAGATTCATATATGCACACAACATCTTTTGGTGTTTCCCTCATAACCCCACCCTATTACCTCCTTCCTCCTCCTCATAGATAGTAGTAAGTTGTGGTGATACCTTCATATATGAACATCATATTACTTGGTCTGTTTCCTTCCCCAGGCCTCCTTTTTCCTTTCCCCTCCTCCGTCCCCCAATCCCCTTCTATTATTCTACTTGTCTTACTCCTTATTATCATGAAGTCCCTTTTCTTTTCTCTTTTCTCTCTAGCTTCCACATAGGAGAGAAAATATATGACCCATGACTTTCTGACTGGCTGATCTCACTTCACATTTCTTTCCATTTTCCTGCAAATGACATAATTTTGTTCTTCTTTATGGCTGAGTAAACTCCATTGTATGTATATACCATATTTTCTTTATCCATTCATTTGTTGACAGACACCTAGGCTGATTCCATAATTTGGCTATTGTAAACTGTGCTGCTATAACTGTAATTCTTTTGGAAAGATAGAGAGGAGTGGTATAGCAACTCATACAGTGGTTCCATTCCTAGTCTTTTGAGGAACCTTCAAACTCAATTCCAAAGTGGTTGTATTAATTTACAACCTACTTAGACGAACCCGCCCCCCAAAAAACCACACAAAACCTAAACCAGAAGACTTTTAGAGCTGATACACAAATTCATCAAAGTAGCCAGATACAAAATCAATTTACAACAATCAATAGTTTTTCTCTATACCAATAATGAATCCATTGAAAAAGAATAAAAAAAATTCTATTCACAGTAGCCTAAAAAATACTTAGAAATAAATTTAACCAAGGAGGTAAAAGACCTCTACAATGAAAATTATAAAACATTGAAGAAAGAAACTGAAGAAGACCTTAGAAGATGTTATCTTTCTAAATCAACTAGCATTACCTCAAATAATTAAGAAGATCTACTATAGTTCACTTACGTGTAAGATAAAGAATAAACTTTAAGATTTCAAAATACTTGAGATATCTTTCCAGGACACAAAATGTTTGTTAATTATCTCTATCATCTGAAGGCTTAAAAATTCATTATAGATCATATAAGAGGGAGCTATCCAGTTCAAAACAGAGGTATAACTCTAGGATCTCTTAATCAGCAAGTTAAGCACACCTCTAATGTGGTTTCCAGCATAACTCACACTCTTACATTACTGTTTATGATCTTTTAATTTATAATCCTTTTTTTTGTGTGTGTGGTATTGGGGATTGAACCCAGGGCGGTTCTACCTCCAAGCTATGCAACCAGCCCTATTTTATTTTTTATTTTGAAACAAGGTCTAACTTGCAGAGGGCCTTGCTAAGTTGCTGAGGCTGGCCATGAACCTGCAACCCTCAGCCTCCCAAGTACTGGGATTTACAGGCATGTACCACTGTGCCTGGCCAATTTATATTCTTATATAAAAATCTGCTAATGTTTTAGTATTTCTCTTTTAAACATAAAACATACAGTTCATGCATGTTAAATAGTTTATACATTTTAGTTACTGTGCTCTCTTCTCCCAAGAAAAAGATGAGAACATTAGAGAACATTTTGTTATAACTCAAGTTATCTATGAATAAAGACTTAAAAATAAAGCAACTGACTCAAATGTTCAAGTTTCATAAAAAATGAGTTTTAATTTATTTTAAAAGATAAATAACAGAATGGTTAGAATGGTCTTATATACTTTATGTAATAAATTTTCCATTCCATTAAAACCATAAATTTTCACACAAATCTAGGCTGGTAAAGATTTGATATAATTATCATCATTTTTAATCATTAATAAAAACCATCCCATTGTTCATATAAGGAAACTAGGGTTTAGAAAGGTTAAATAACTAATCTAAGTTCATAAAGCTAATTACCTCTCTGATTTCAAAGTCTACTCCATTATTCTATAACAGCGTAGGCATGCTGCAAAGTGAATGCTGGGTGTAAGCAATGGGAAAGCTGGTTGAAAAAGGAGAAGAGTTCCAAAAGTAGAGGGAAACCATATTTAAGAATAAGACTAGAACTAGGAGGAAAAAGACTGTCAGGTAAAAGAGAGAGAGAGATGATTCAGTACTAAGGGACGAGTTATTAACTTGTACTTACAGGCATAATTTGACATAAGTCGTCAGTGGTAACACTGCAGATACCCACTGGTGTGTTCTGATCACTAGGAACGACGGGAGGGCTCAGTAATTTCTTGTAACAGCAGGGAGGGAAACGAATATCCAAGGTGATGCTGTTATAAACAGCTAGTCCCATAAGCTATGCATACTAAATGTTAAGCATTAACATAAAATCCATGACAACAAATGAGTTTTGAATTATGCATCAGTCTACTCCTCACATACTTCTTTCAGATTTAACACTGACTTTCTAATTAGTTCCATATACTTCCTTTCCTTTCTTTCATTTATTTCCCTAATATGATTCCTTGATTACCAAAGTCACATAAAAAGGAGGTGTTCAGTTGATAGAATTTAATGATTTCCCTGAAAAAGTTTAAGATCATAGTAGATTGACTTCAAGCACTTCTGTAAATTATTTAACATACAAAAATGTTTTTTCTAAATTTAAACAAAGATGTTGGTGGTTTTATAAGCAGCAAGAGTTTATTCAAGACTCACTGCAGAATGTAGTACTGATTTTAGAAATAGCCTTTTTAGTTATTTTAAAATTAAATACAGATTGTGTGAAGAAAGAGCTGAAAAGCATAAGCATATAGATATATGCACACTATTTATAAGCTAATAGGGTCGATAGTCTTCAACAGTAAAATTTGAAAGGCTTTTGTTACTTGGAGTTTATGGAAAACATCAAAGTTAAAAAAGCTCAGTTGTAGCCCGGTGTGGTGGCGCGCACTTGTAATCCCAGTACTGGAGAGGCTAAGACAGGAGGATCCGGGTTCCTGGGCAGCCTCAGCAACTTAGTGAGGCCCTCCGCAACTGAGTGAGACCCTGTTTCAAAATAAAGAATAAAAAATGGGGCTTGAGGTGTAGCTCTGAGGTTCAATCCCCAGTACTGCAAAAAAAAAAAAAAAAAAAAAAAGCTCAGTTGTTATATACTTTGTCTAAATGTACTTATTATATAGTAAAATATAACTTATCCATTAGTTCAAAGATGGGTTTTGCATAGGGCACTCTCACATGCAGAAGCATAACATTTCATTTTACACTGTATCAACCTGCTCTGATTGAAACAGGGATAGGGCAATTTTTTTTTTTTTTTTTTTTTGCTGGAGTTACTGAGGGGCATAACAGCAGCAGAGTTTGAAAATCCTGTACTATACTATATTGCCTGTACTCCTGGTTCCAATGTCCTTTTCAGTATAGGCAATCTACTTTTTTTTTTTGCGGTACTGGGGATTGAACCCAGGGGCGTTCTACCTCCGCGCTACATCCCCAGCCCTATTTTTTTATACTTTATTTTGAAACCGGGTCTCACGAAGTTGCGGAGGGCTTCACTAGGTAGAGAGGTAGAGAGAGAGAGAGAGAGAGAGAGAGAGAGAGAGAGAAAGACAGGGAGGGAGGGAGGGAGAGGGAGAGGGAGGGAGGGAGAG
>PVJS01017177.1:0-36509 GCA_004027185.1 Glis glis | reverse complement strand
AAAAAAAAAAAAAAAAAAAAAAAAAAAAAAAAAAAAAAAAAAAAAAAAAAAAAAAAAAAAAAAAAAAAAAAAAAAAAAAAAATAAAGAACTGATAACATAATTGAAATACGTTTCTAAAAGATATTATGGTATTCTTGTTTTACCTCCTGATATTGCAGTCTAAAAAATATTTAAAATGGATGGAACTAGAAAATACTATGCTAGGTGAGATAAGCCAGTCTCAGAAAGTGAAGGGTTGTGTGTTTTCTCTCATATATGGCAACTATAGAGAAATTGGGAAACAAAGGGGGCTTTGTTTCAAAATAAAATAAAATAGGGCTAGAGGTGTAGCTCATAGGCAGAATACCCCTGGGTTCAATCCCCAGTACCACCAAAAAAAAAAAAAAAAAAAAAAAAAAAAAAAAAAAAAAAAAAAAAAAAAAAAAAAAAAAAAAAAAAAAAAAAAAAAAAAAAAAAAAAAAAAAAAAAAAAAAAAGAAGAAGAAGAAAGAAAGAAAGAGAAATGTGAGAAAAAATAGTTTTGTAAATGTTATGGAATAATAAAACTGATTATATTTTTATGTATATTATTCCTGTAATTGTTTAACATGATTTTTTAAAAGCATTAAAATAAATAAAACATTTAGGCGCTCTGAGAGAAGGCATGATATAAACTAAAGATTAACCTGGAGAAAATTATCTCTAAGTGATAAAACTTATCTCTGAGCCATCTGGCAGAACATGGTAAAGGAAAACAAAAAATACCCTTAAATTTCTTTTATGAATGAAAAGTTGCTAATCAATTTATTTAGATATTATCTAATTTTTATCATCAATAAACTATTGGCTAACTTATCTTACAGATTTTGATATATGGCCTTTTGAACCATGGCAATTTTTTCATGGCAATTTTATAAAATTTGGAGGTGGTGTAGGTTTCATTTGATATTTATTCATTGATTTCTTTATTTGACAAATACTATGACTAAAGTTAATCATGTCAACTCAGGGCTTATGAAACACTTTTCTATGGTATATAAAATGTTTTTGATGCATGTATTCTCTGGTCCTCCATTCCCAGGTCCTAATTGTCTAAAATGTAGACAATTAGTATTGTAAAATGGCATATTTTGGGACTAACTATTCCATATGTTAGCTTCCTGAGTGTGCTTTTTTAAGGGTCAATTTATGAAAAAATTTGGCATATTTGGTAGTAGCCTGACAAAGACATTCCTTATTAGTGATTGTAAGCAGATCCACATGCTTTAGATGGAGGTGTTATTACTGATTTTTTATTTGAAGCATTTAAATGTTTGGCTCCTAATTTTTTAAGGCGTGCCAAGACTTTTCTCCCTGAACAGCTTTAGTTCTGCTCCAGTGCGCCAATATGTATGAAGTTGAACTAACCAAATTGTGAATCACAAAGCAAGGATGAGATTAATTTGTTTAGATTTTAAAGGCTCTAACCTACCACTTAATGATTGATTTTGAGCCAGATTAAATTGTTCTGCACCGCTAGAAAGTTTATCTTTGTGAATTCTAAGTTTCCCCTAAAATGGATCCTAAAATAATGACATATGTGCCTAAGTGAGGAAAAAGGACATGCAAGAGGAAGGAAAAAAATAGCCAATGTCAAAGGTCAGTGTCAAGGTGAATTATCAAGGCCATTGTACAGAGCATGGGATATAAAACAATTTTTAAGAACTCATAAACAATCTGTTTTAACATGCCAACATATAGCTCAAACAAAAACTCATAAACAACTTGTCCAGGCATGCCAGCATATAGCTTCAGAAACTTGTCTGGACGTGTCAGGATGGGGCCCAGACCACCACTTCTGTGCTATGGCTGATAACAGCACAGAATGCTGTCTCACCTCTTCAGCACAGGACTCAAATCAGCACTTCTGTGCTTCAATTGATAATGGACGCTTTCTCACCCTTGATGGATTTACATCATCAATAAATTTGATCTGATGATAAGAGTCTGGCAGGTTCATTAAGCCTGCATGAGCTTGCAAAGGACAATGGAAAAACTCCAGAAAGCCCTATAAGACCCCAGCTTTCCTATGAGCAGTGCGCTGAGCTTTGCTTATGCCACGGCCACAACAGTCTGCCTGTGTATATGACTCTGATCCAGCAACTTGCTCCCGTCCTGCTCTTCCTGCTGGCCAAGGATCAGTGTGACTTCTGACAGAGACTCCTGACAGAGGCTCTGAAAGCTCAATGTCTGGACCAACTTCTCAATCCCTCTTACATTCCTGGACTTGGTTCGTTATTCTCTACTCCCTACTTATTTGAATTGTATTATTTGCTGATTATTGAAGTGCTCTAAATCTTAGAATTTATGTGCTGTTTAGTACATTTATTCGACCTAAATTGTTAGATTTGCTATTGTGAAGTGAAATCTTTGATGTTTATTCATTGCTAGTTGGTTTTTGATGAAGCAGCCACCCAGCATCCGAACTTAGAACTTAGCTTTACTTAGATAATTTCCTGTTAAGTTCCTGCGTGCTATAAACTTTGAGTATGAATAAATCTGTGGCACTGTGGAAAGACACAAATTGTGTGTGACATGACTCATTGGTCTTAGGATCTTGAGGCCCCATTGCTCATAGCAGTCATTATTGTAGATCCTGACTCCAAATTCCACCTGGACATTTGGAGAATAAGAAAACCTCACAGAATGTTATATCTAGAAGAAGAAAATCTGGAATCCTTAACCAACAATCTGTTCTCCATTGTTTAGGTGTTGCCCCTTTGGAGATTATCACCACAGGACTTCTAGGCTACCCCTTGGCCAAATCAAGCTGGATTTTGGTAGGTTAGAATACAGGAAGAGGGAGCTTAAATTTGGACACTGGGAGATCAAAAACAATCTAACTGACAGGACATTTTCCACCACAACTGAGACTGAACCCAGAGGTGGGCAGAGGGAATGTGTTGCAGGCAACAGAGAGTAGTTGACACTGAATCTTGATAGTAAAACATTTATTTATAAGCCGACATTTTTTGTTGAATGCTGATCAGTCCCTGATAAAAACAAAGATTTTGTTGTATTTTTAACAGTGTTGTTCTGTTAAAGGGTGATAATAGCTCCAGGAAATAAATATTAAGGGGCGGTGATCTCTCCTCCTTGATCCTTGCTTCCCAAGAGAAAGATTTCAAACAGAAAGTACAATTATGGGACTATAAGAGGTTTATTTAGGGAAGTGGGGGTACAGCTTAAGAGAAGTCTGTGATAAAGGGTCTGGAAGGATCCTTTTCTGGAAGTAGGAAAAGGTGGTGAGTTCTCCCCCTGGTGCGATTTATTTACTCTGGAAACCTCCCCCCTTATGTATATGCATTTTGGGGAGGAAACTAGCTCTTTATGCCCCATAGCTTAGAGCACCTGTGCTGTTTCCATCATGTTGGAAACTTTCTCCCAGGTGCCTGTGAAACTCTAGTGTGTGTGTGTGGGGGGGGGGGGATTCTAACATGACAATTGCAGCTGGGCGGTGGATCTCCTTATCTCTTCTCATGAGAGCTCTCCCATTTCTTTCCCTGCCCTGCTCACCTACCAAACAGTTATTCCAACAGCTACTGTTGTTTTCAAAACTACTCCTCAAATGTGACACTACAATGAAGTCACTAGCAAACATTGTTATCTTATTGGATGTGTATCCATTATATCTGAAAGCTATTTTAAGTGTGAAATTATAAATAAAAAGGAAACTATTGAGTCACAGCCCAGGAACATAGCATGACTACAATACCTATGTTGAACTCTGGTGCACAACATCATAAAGAAGTTGTTTTTGCATTAGGTGAAACACTAGATATGACTTAGCTAAACTATACAGCTTAGTGATTCAAGATGCTAAGTTAAGATATCAAAATCTGGAACTTGACAATAAAAACATGACATTTTAAGGAGATAGTCTGGAAATTGCTGGGTTTACAATTTTGAAGAGAAAATAAAATGTAAATAACTAATCAGTCATTAAGAGCACGAGGACACTACATTTTTCACCATAAAGAATAATTACAAGCCCAGTGCAGTGGCACAGACCTATAATCCCAAAACACAGGAGGATCACAAGTTCGAGGCCAGTCTCAGTAACTTAGCAAGACCCTCAGCAATTTAGCAAGACCCTATTTCAAAATAAAAAATAAAAAGGGCTGGATATATAGCCCAGAGGTAGAATGCCCTGGGTTCAATCCATAATACAAAAAAAAAAAAGAAAAGAATTACAAATCAGGCTTGCGAGGTTTCCGTAGTGTAGTGGTTATCACGTTTGCCTCACAAATCGCGCTTGTATCTTTAGTCTGGGGAAATTATCAATTATCTTGTGCAGTGAGATAGTAAGTGAATTACTTTAACTTAAAAATCAGCAGAAAGAAAATCTCAGAAGGTTAAGAAAAAACAGCCAAAGAAATACCTACATTTCCAAAATTAAGCAAGTCCTTTTGCATACCCTTCTCTTCTGCATAATTTTCCATTACTTTATATTTTACATAGAAAATGTCTATATCTTGATTAGAAACAAACATAAGGAAGGAAATACCACTTTAACATCAAAGAATAACTATATTTGGCTGTTAGATATTTTTCTACCCTTCAAAGACAATAAATTAGCTTCTGACTTTGAACATATCATAATTAAGTTGTATAGATACATAAATGGACAAATGGTTGTAATAAAATATGCCAAGTTGTATGACGGAAGAATGCATAGTGTTCTATTGGCAGAGGAAGTAAAAGGCACATAATCCATACTGGTATTTGAGAAAAAGATTCCTACAAGAGATGTTCTTTGTGGCCATTTCTGAAAGACAGATAAGAGTGATCCGGGTACAGAGAGTGAGTGACCTTGTAAGTAGAGGGAGCATTAGATGCAAATACATAGTGCATAAAATATCATGACTTTTCACAAATCTCCAAGTACAGTAGATTCTGATGTTTGCCTAAGGCAGACTGCTCTTTACAGATTCTCTGGTCTGATTCTCAAAGCAAGGGGCACTTTTTGAACCATACCAGGAGAGTTTTCTTGGTGGTTATTATCAAGTTTAATTATTAGAATCACCAGAATAATGCTGATTCAACACTCTTTAATCAAAAGATCTGCTTCAAAAGAACCCTCCTAATTCCTGGTCATCAAGTTTAATAAAATATCATCAAGATCTGAGATTATTATTTTATAAATTTTTGGAAAGGAGTGGTAGTATTCATTTGTCTTTCTTTTCATTTTTCAACAAATGTGTAATTATTATTTATAGTATTATTCTTATCATATTATTTTTATAAAAGCAATAGCTCAAACTTTCTCCATCAGAAAGGGCTTATCATGAGCACAGATATACTGAAACACCAGAATGTAAAAAGAAAATCTTGATAGCAGATTACTGCTGTATGAAACCTGGCTCTGACTTAAACTGAATGCGACTTGGAACAACGTAAATGCTCTTGGTCTCAGTTTCTTTACATTTAAATTGAAATGACAGTAACGCCCAACTTAGTGATGTTCTGGAAATTTGAGATTTATGTAGTTTTCAAAGAATGTTTCCTGACATTAATGCTTAATGAGCGTGAATTGCTATTTTTATTTTTCTGCTTAATAGTTCTTGTTTCTCAAAGATGTATCTTCTAACAAACTTTCAGTGCTCTTTAACACCATTTCATTATGCACGAGAGGACATTAATAAATGCTTGCTCTCTGTGGTCTATTGTCTTGGAAAAATATAAAGGGTACCATGCCAGTTAATTTGACTTGCTAGAAAATGTATTAAATCATTGAAAAACTTTTATCAACATATCTTAAAAATTAACATATTTTAGTATAGCATATTCCAGAGGCATCTTAGACAAGTTATTATGGTATATTTAGATGTATTTATTTATTTGGTACTAGGGATGGGACCAGGGGCTTTCCACCTCCAAGCTACAATGCCAGCCCTTTTTATTTTTTATTCTGAAACAGGGTCTTACTATGTTGTGGAGAGAGTCTTGATAAATTGTTGAACCTGTCCTTGAACCTGTAATCCTCCTGGTCCAGCCTCCCAAGTGCTGGAATTAAAGGTGTGCACCACTATACCCATCTAATATTTAGAATTCTTATAATTCCAATTTTTGTATGTCTTACCATGTCAAACATTGTATAAATGGTGAGATTTGAACCTAAAAATAATGAATATGTTATTAAAAATTGCATACATTTTAAATGAATTTAAAATTCTACTGAATTTTGTTATAATAAAATAAGACAGTAGAGCAGAGACCATCTGTATTTCATTCACTGCCCTGTTAATAGCACAGTACCTGATATGCAGTAGGCTCTAAATTTAAAAAAAAATGTTGAATTAGTGACTTAATGCTTTATTAAATATAAAATATAACAATATAACAATTTTACTATGTCTAGCCATTTTACTAAAGGAAGATAACTGGTAATAGTGTGATAAATTGCTATTGCCCTTAGAATGTAGATGTTACAATAGGCAATACATTAATGACCATAACTATATTAGAATTTTAGTGGAGGTTCTAGCAGTGGAGCACAGCTACTCATATACCCTTGACCAAAGAAGGGTCCTCTTCTGTTGAAGAAGGTTGTCCTCATTGACCCAATGCACAGCTTCTGGAGCCAGGAAGAGGAAGGAGACACCCACCTAGCCAGCCAGACTAGAAGAATCAACCCTGGCAATCAATGGGGTGACAGATGTCAAAGCCAGATCAAAAAAGTCAAGTTGATACTCATTGAATATTTGCTAAAATGTGCATATTTAAATATCTAGCTGGTTTGCTGTAGCTCACTGAGTAGCTATATTCTCTTGATATATTTCTCTAAGTGATTTTTTTTTTGGCGGTACTGGGGATTGAACACAGGGGCGTTCTACCTCCGCGCTACACTCCCGGCCCTATTTTTTTATACTTTATTTTGAAACCGGGTCTCACGAAGTTGCGGAGGGCCTCACTAAGTAGAGAGAGAGAGAGAGAGAGAGAGAAACAGAGAGAGCGAGCTGAGGCTGGCCACGAACCCGTATCCTCCGGTCTCTGCCTCCCAAAGTACTGAGATTACAAGCGTGTGCCACCACGCCCAGCACTAAGTGATGTATTTCTAATAATGGATACATGAATATAAAATATCACCTAATAGCAAATGGAATATTTTATTGAATACTCTCATCTTAGTGTTAGATTCTATTATAGATAGTTTAGGCTTAGCTGGGTGATAGATTCAGTATGTCTAGCCTATAAAAGCTGAGTAAAGTCAAATTTTTAAATATCATAATTTTCTCTTAAGTGTCTTAAACTCAAATATTGCCTGGCTGGAAGTTTTCACTTTGAATTCCTTTTGAATCACATGCTGTTTTTATTTTCTGTAAATGGTGAGCTGAGAGAGGGATTTTTTAACCTATGCTTCATTTAACACTTGGCATTTTTATACTTCATAGTTTCATACTTTAGTATACTGAAGTATACATTTAGGATTCCACTATAATTTTAGAGGCTATAAAACAAAATCATACATCGCTAAACTATGCTTGTAAATTAGATAATTTCTAACTACTTTTACTTTTTCATATTTATATAGTTAGTATCATATTTGATTACAATAGATACTTTATTGTAAAATAAATACATAGAGAAACATATTTAGCAAGCAAAAATATATTCATACAAACAACCATGGATGAAATTCTTTTCCTCTAACCAAAAATATCATAGGAAACAGCAATATTTTTACAAGCTTCTACTCTATTTTTAAAGTATAATCAAGAAGCTGTTATTATTTAATTTTATTCTACTATTGTTTTTTTGGGTTTTTTTTTTTTTGCGGTACCGGGGATTGAATCCAGGGGCATTCTACCTCCGCGCTACACCCCCGGACCTAATTTTTTTTATACTTTATTTTGAAACCGGGTCTCACGAAGTTGCGGAGGGCCTCACTAGGTAGAGAGAGAGAGAGAGAGAGAGAGAGAGATAGGGGGAGAGAGAGAGAGAGAGAGAGAGAGCTGAGGCTGGCCGCGAACCCGGATCCTCCGGTCTCCACCTCCCAAAGTACTGGGATTACAAGTGTGCGCCACCACGCCCGGCGCTTACTATTTTTTTTTAAATACATTTTACTTTTCTGGTCTATTTTGATCTAATAACTCCTTTATAGATTCCAATAATTCTGCCATCTAAGTGGTCTGTGTCTACAAGGACGTAATTTTTATCCATATTGTATCCTCTTATAAATTACTCTTTATACTTCCTTAAGATCAAATATGAATAGTCTTAAGTTTTCATTAATTAGATTTGTGAGAAAAATTTCTTTTCCTTATATTCTCTTTCACAACAGCTTTATGCCTGTCATACCAGAGAAGCTCAACAATTTCAATATATGTGGTTTACACATTCTATTTGAGAGATTATTGGAATACCATATAAAATTTTATTGGAATTATTCTTTCTTTTTGAGTAATAGGAATAATAAGTATTATGTATGTTACAAACTATAATTATATGTTACAAATTTTAGCATAAAACTGAAAATTACCCATAATCCTATTTGAACTCCCCATTTCTACAAACCACCAAAATTAATAGTTTGAAGTAAAAGACTTTCAAACTTTTTTCCTGCCTAAAATAATTTTATAACAGAACTAGTTTTCAATAGTACTGTGTACCTGGGTTGAGTGGAGGTTCCTTGGGTGATCAGTTTAGCTATCTTATACTTTGTGCAATAAGAACTATACTATTGGCTACCATGTCCTTACTCCCACTCCCACTCCCACTCTGAGCCTGGCTAAAGTTTATATGCAATGAGATGGCATGTAAATGGGGTTAGTTGCTGACATATGTTGGACACAGATAGTCTTTTAGATGATCAAGGCTTAAGTATACCAAGGTGATGGAATATTGGCAGAGGCTGTATCATATCAAAGAAAGTATCTTTATTTCTCTTTGGTATTTTAGTTGTTCAAAAAGTATCTGTGCAAAGATGAAAATAGGAGTTTCCCATCCATAAAAATTCAATTGTTTTGACATATAGACTACTATATAGTATTTTATTTGTTATGCACATATCTTTCATTATTTCCCTCTTATTTTGAGGTCTTGATTTTAATTAAATGAGGATGGGATGCATACATTGAATACTATGTAGATTTTTTAATATATTGCCTTTATTTCAAAACCAATTACTGTTTTTATTAAAGTGATTTGAGCTAATTATATAGCAACTATGCCAATCACTTAAAAAGTCATTATGGCTCAAACATTAGCAATCATTAATTACCTTGCACACACTAGCTGTCCAATTTCATTTAATTTACATGCTTATTTGACTCACTAATATCTTTGACATATTGAAGTTGATTATATAGAATGGAAAAGACAGTGAGTAGAATAAAAGTAGCCTTTAATATTGTCAAGAAATGCATATACAGTATCCTGGTGGTAAATCATTGAAAGAAAGAAAACTATTTATGCTATAGCTTTAATTTTCCATCACGTGCAATTTTAAATGTGAAACATGTTCTGAATATAATAGTACATGCCCTGAATATGTGCTGAAACTTAACATGAATTTTATACTTTGGTCTTTCTGATTTTCTGTACTCTTACATGTGCTATGTTGTCACACACTATTATATCCTTCTGTTTGACAGATATTTGAAAGAAGTCTTAAAAGTCTTTAAGCATTAAAAAAATAATGCTTAAGATGGGCATGGTGGCACACACCTGTAATCCCAGTACTTGGGAGGCTGAGACAGGAGCATCACAGGTTCGAGGACAGCCTGTGTAAGTAGTGAGACTCTCATCAACTTAGCGAGACCCTCTTTCAAAATAAAAACAAAATAGGGCTGGGGTGTAGCTTGGAGGTAGAATGCCTCTGAGTTCAATACCCAGTAACATAAATAAATAAATAGATAAATAAAATAATGTTTAGACACTGTTGGTGGAATTGTAAATTAATACAACCACTACGGGGATACATATGGAGGTTCTTCAAAAGATTAGAATGCAACCACCAAAGGACCACTTTACTCCAGTTAGAATGGCAATTATCAAGAATATAAATAATAAAAAATGCTGGAGAGGATGTGGGGAAAAAGGAACACAAATACATGTTGGTGGAATTGTAAATTAGTATAACCATTATAGAAATCAGTTTGGAGGTTCGTCAAAATACTTGGAATGCAACTGCCATATGACCCAGCTATACCACTCCTCAGTATCTTTCCTAAACTACAGTCAGAATACTATAGTGATACATACAAACCCATGTTTATAGCAGCACAATTCACAATAGCCAAATTATGGAGCCAAGCCAGGTGTCTGTCAACAGATGAATGGATGAAGAAAATGTGGTATATACACACAATGGAATTTTATTTAGCCATAAGGAAGAACAAAACTGTCATTTGCAGCAAAATGGATGGAACTGGAGAATATTATGCTAAGTGAGATTAGTCAGCCTCAGAAAGTCAAGGGTCATATGTTTTCTCTTATATGTGAAAGCTAGAGAGAAAATAGGAAAGAAAATGGATTTTAAATAATGCAAAGACATCTATAGAGTAGTTGAAGGGGGTTAGGGGTGAGAGTTAGGGAAGGGAAGAGGGAGGACTGCAGAAAGAAACAGTTCAAATAATACTATGGCAATATGTGAAGGTATTATTATCAATCTCCCTAACTTGTGTGGGGAGTGAGGAGGGGTGAGTGGGTGGGATGTGGAAGGAAGCACACAAAGAGCTGTGCGCATGCATGTTTTTAACATATGAAAATTGGGCATGTGGCACATGCCTATAATCCCAGTACTTGGGAGGCTCCTGAGACAGGAGGATCACAGGTTAGAGGCAAACCTCAGCAATGTAGCAAGAACCTCAGCAACTTAGCCAGACCCTGCTTCAAACTAAATATAAAGAGAACTTGGGATGTAGCTTGGAGGTAGAATGCACCTAGATTCAATCCCCAGTACCAAAAACAAATAAACAAAAAGTAACACATGGGGCCTCACTATGATGCATAATCTCAATGCACCAATAAAGTAAAAATCCAAAAAGCTTAGTAATGGCATATCATATGACCCAGCTACACCACTCCTCATTATTTTTCTAACAGAATTAAAGTCACCATACAATAGTGATGCATGCATATCCATGTTTATAGCAGCACAATTTGCAATAGGTAAATTGTGGAACCAACCTAGATGTCCATCAACAGATGAATAATAAAGAAAATGTAGTATATATGCACACTCAGTCTTAAAGAAGAACAAAATTACATCATTTGCAGAAAAAGTGGATGTAACTAGAGAATATTGTGCTGAGATCAGCCAGGGTAGAAAGCCAAGGATTTTAGGTCTAGAGAGAAAACAGGGAACAAAGGGACTTCAGATAAATAAAGAGAGACCAGTAGAATAGGGGAAGAATATTGGGGGAGGAGGTAAGAGAAAAGATGAGGACTGGGGAAGGAAACAGTTCAAATAATGTTTTATTTATATATGAAGGTATCTCTACAAATCCCACTAATATGTACAGGGAGAGAGGAGGGAGAAGCTGGGTGGGATGCAGAAGGAAACACACCAAGTGATATGTGCATGTACATTTGTATTACTTTGAACCTCACCATAATCTATATTAAAATGCACCAATAAAAGTATAAAAAAGAATACACAATTACATTTAGAATAGTTTATGTAAAGCAAAAGTATTTAGATACATTTTGGAATGAAAAAATTATAATTTTACTAGTACTATTTTACTTGAATTTCCCCCAATAATGGCTTCTATATATTTTCTAACTTTGAATTAAATTTTAATATGTTTACATTTTTATAATGAGGAAGTAATATATCTTTACCAAAAAAGATTATAAAATGTGTCTTTAAATTTTATTGAAAAGTCACATACTAAAACTATCAACTTCAGATAAATTCCTATGCTAATCAACAAAAAGAGTTGATCTATCTCTATCACCCTGAACTTAAACAAGATGTATGATTACAATGCACCAATAAAAAAAAAAAAAGAATAGAAGAGAGATCAGTAGAGGAAGGGAAAGGGGGGGAGGGAGGAGGAGAGAGAAAATGGAAGCACTGGAGACTGAAATTGACCAAATAATGTTATGTGCTTATATGAACATAGCACAATGAATCTCACTATTATAATTATAAATCACAAATAAAAACAAGAGTCGATCTTGAAGCATCGAAGCTATAATATTTCTTGGCTATTTCTTATAAGTGTTTGAAAAGGTTCTAGGTTCTAAAAACTAATTATTAGAATTTCCTTTCTTTTGTATAGCTCAACCTTTTTTTTTTTTTATTTCCACTTAGCCATATTTAATGAGACAGTGATTGGCTCCTGCACCATCAACTACACTGAGACCTGTTTCATTGAGGAAATCTACCAGACTCTTAAGCTGGAAGCCCACATAACATAACTCACAAAAATCTTTCATTTCATCCAACTCTTATGATGGATATGCTTTGTAAACCAACATCAAGAATTTTAAGTACTAGAATTTATTCACAATAAATTTAAAAGTATTTCTTTTGTCGAAACTTGATGTGTATTAACATATTCTCTTTGACCATATGAATTAGGTGTTTACCCCATTTTATAGAAGAACAAAACCAAAAAAAATAAGGCTTGAACCTAACAGTTACAAAACAAACCATTCAAAATAACTTGACTATCTTGAGGGAGAGAATGAATTTAAATCTCAGGTAAGTCTGATTCCAAAGGTTATGTTCTTTTTGAGATACTATGCTGCCTTTCAAATTTGAGGTTGATTATTTAGCTAAGGACTTGATGTAGCACATATATCTTATGTGAAGATGAAATTTTAGTGTTTGCTGATTTTTTATTCCTCAATATTTCTTTCCTTTTTGTTTTTACTCTGCGGAGGCTGATAAGAAACCCTATGTTTAACTACTACTTTGGAGCCAATAGAAAATTAAAACCACACAAATATCTAGCCTGTGCCTGAGAACTTTCCCTAGTTACAACCCATAAGAACTATAAATACACCTCCTCTGCTTTGCCCAAGCCATCTTCCACCTATTTGCACAACCTGATCTCCCCAGGGTTTCTTTGTATGAGTATTAAACATTTTCTTCTTTTCTGGAGAGTCATTAGCGTCCATACCTTAACCACATTTTGAGTGTTGGTCCATCCTATTTCCGTGAGAGTAGTCACTGCAAAATTAGTATCATATACAGGATGTTTTAGGTGACAGCTACTGCTCACTTAAGATCTTTCTTTTTTTTATTTTTTGCAGTACCGGGGATTGAACCCAGGGGCATTCTACCTCCGGACTACACCCCCAGCTCTATTTTTTATTCTTTATTTTGAAACAGGATCTCACTGAGTTGTGGAGGGGCTCACTAAGTAGCTGAGGCTGGCCGCAAACCTGGATCCTCTGGTCTCAGCCTCCCAAGTACTGGGATTACAAGTGTGCACCACCACGCCCGGCTCACTTAAGATTTTCTTATGCCATTGGCTTATGAATTGGGCAGACATTCTTCACATAGTGTGTGGAATGGCATTACTTCTTCCAGGCAAACTTATGCTTTGAGTTATGCTGCATCGCACACTGGTTTTGTCTAGTCCTAGTGAGCCTCTGGTATAGATTTTGTCCATCTAAGTCAGAAATTTCATAATTGGCAATTAGGGACAGGAGTAAGGTTTTGGTCCTTCTTTAAAGTGGCCCTAGGTTGTGTCTTTGCCTGGACCTATTTGTGCATCTTAGAATGGATCATGTCATGATTCCAGGATAAGCTGTGATTGAGCTAGGCTCAAGGGAGCAACTCTTACATGGGCAACTATGCATGTTTCTCAAGCAGACATGTGGAATGCTCAAGGGAAAGACTAACACCCCATGTGAGATACATTATATATATATACATATATATGTATATATATAGTGTATGTATATCCACATATATGTGATATGTATATGTGATATATATGTATGTATATCTACATATATAGTGTGTCTACATATATGTGTAGATATATAGTGTATGTATATCTACATATATGTGGTATGCATATGCGATATATATGTATGTATATATACATATATAGTGTATCTACATATATGTATACATATATGGTATATATACTATATATAACATATATACTATGTATATATAACATACATGCATAGTGTGTATGTATGTATGTATGTATGTATCTCACACAGGGTTTTAGTCTTTCCACTTCTTCCACTTCTACCTGTGCCTTCATTTTCTCTTTTTAAATAAAGATCCTGATCTTTAAGGTTATATGGGGAAAAAAACATGGCATCCCATGGTACAAATGCTCATGAAAATTTTCCCTAAATGCCTTATGGAGTCCCTTCTAAATGACTAGAAAAATCTGTAACCTCACTGGCTAATCATAAAACTTACTGAAAGTGAAACTGGGTCCTCTTATGTATTATGACATATGAACATGATAATGGGTGCTTCATTCTCAGCTTAGGCCTGGGACCCCAAAACCTGTAGCAACCACAGGGGATTATCTTGATGCTGAAGTTATTGATTGGTACTTCCTGGAGGAAGAAACTTAACACCACTAATTGGGTAAAGAAGACTCTCTGAAATATATATATGAGCATCTAAAAAGTAATAGCATAGAAGGAGGAAACTGAAACAGAAATGAAGGTCTGAGATTTGAATCAATTAAAAATTCAAAATTTAATAAAATATTTTATGCAATTAACATAGACATAGTGCTAACTGGCTCTTGAACTTTGAATTACCTTTAGCTTCTGCCAAGACATACCAATTTTCTGGCATATCTCATGATAATTAAATTAAAGGATCCATTAGACTTATGGAAATGTACAATGTCTGCCATCCCAATATTTATGGGCACAGCTCCAAGGTTTCCCTGGCTCTATCGGTTGCTAACTACATGGAAAATAACCCACCATACTGCTGCAGTCATTAATGGATATGCCCTCATATATTGAAATACTTTAGAGAAGGGAGGCCAATTTTTAAGAATCTCAATGAATGGAAACCCCTAAGATGTTATGAGTAGGATCCGTGTGTGTGTGTGTGTGTGTGTGTGTGTGTGTGTAAGAGAGAGAGAGACGGGGGATTAAATCTAGGAGAATTCTACCTCTGAGCTGCCTCCCTATCCCTGTTCTGGTCAGCATTCTCACAGTCATGATCTAAAGACCTGACCATATAGCTTAGAAGAAGAAGATTTATTTTCTTACTATTTGGGGTTCCGTCCATGTGAGGCTGAGGACCAAGGATCTCAGTGAATAGTGGCAAGAGGTGGAGAGAAGGAGAGCACATGGGCTGTGCTCCTCAAATCATAGAGGTTGGAAGCAAGAAAGAGGGAAAGCAGAGGGAGAAGGAACCATATATAATTCCCAAGGCCACACCTCCAGGGATCCACCCACTCCAGCCACCACCCAGGTAAATCCATTACAATGAATTTCTCCACTAGTGGGATTACAACCCTCAAGACTCAATTATATCACCTTCAAATACCAATTTCTGAGCTCTTCAAGGGGCTATTCTACAACCATAAAAATCCCTTTTATAAATTTTGACACAAGGTCTTGATAAATTACTGCACACTGGCCTGAGTTGAATTTTTTGACACTGACACGTCATTTATTTCTCAGCCTCCCCCTCCACAAATTACAGATCTTCCCTGCCTCTTTAGTCAAGGGTCTTCTATTAGAGAATCCTAGGCTTCCTAGAGTTATTAACTGTTCATAAGAACCTGTGACTCTGTTCTTCACTTCCCAAGATAAAAAGTATTATTACCAAGGTAAACATGCATTTGAGAATTTCCAGGCCTTTCCACATCTCAGCAAAACCTCTACTAAGGCTCTTATATTAGTGACTCTATGATATGTGTTTTTCTAATGACATGATTTGGGGTAAGGCTTCTAGACTCTTTTACAGTGAGCAGTACAGAGCATCCAATCTCTTTCCCTTTCAAGCCTATATCTGTCTAACATAATTGAAATGACAGGCCATTCAATCTTATACTGGCAAATAGTTTGCTGTTATATATTTAGCTGGTAATTTTTATTCAGTGACTATAATTTTTATTCAGTGACTATTTGATGCCCCTCAATCTCAGTTACACTCAGCTTCTAAGGGACATAACACACCTTACTGTTGTCCAGGGGAGTACTTAACAGCCCAGACATTGCATGCAACCTCTGTGGACCAGACCTTTGCAGGTCTAACCATTCTTAGTCATCCAGTTATAGAACCACCTTGATACCATCCTCTTGTAAGGACATTCACTAGACATTCTGACACAGGACATACCAACAACACACTATAGTGCTTACAGAAAGGGAACAGTGTATTACCCTACATATGTTTGGTCTGCCACCTCAGATAAGTCCTTAGACATCATACACTCCATTGAGTACCACTTGATTTTTAATATTAAAAGATAATTGCTAGGCCCCAACCACTCTCAAGCATGCCCCAAATTTACCTATTTTGTAACTGAATTTTTGCACCTTTTGACCTACATCTCCACTTTCCCTCATTCCTGGGAACCACCATTCTACTTTGTGTTCAACATTTCTTATATTCCACATATAAGTGACAAAATTTGTCTTTCTGTATCTGATTTCACCCAGCATAGTGTCCTCCAGAATTCACTTTGTCATAGAAGGCATTATTTCCATCTTTTAAAGGCTGAATAATAAATATTCCATTGTGTGTGTATATGTATGCGCATATGTATAAACATACTGAATTTTCTTTATCCATTTGTCAACTGACTTTGGGGTTATTTCTGTGTCTTAGCTACTGTGAATGAGCTTCACTCTCCTTTCCCCAGTTGGCCTCACATCTGGACAGGTTGCTAAGAAAATCCCTGTAGTCTTTCTCTTTTGGGCACTGGCAGAAAAATTTGAATGCTTCAAATTCCCAGCATGAGCCTGGAAACTTTCTCCTAGTCATTCCTCATAGTCACTATAAAGGCCTAAACCAGTCTTGCTTTTCCCAAGCCAATGCAGACCTTGGTCTCCCCAAGAGTCCCTTGTGTTAGTAACACACTTTATGCCAAATTCTCCTGAATCGACAAGAGAGTCTCCTGAGTCATTAGCTTCAACATCTGAACCAAATTTGGGCTAGAGGTCCATCCTGCAAAACCAAATGTTCATAACACTACAAAGAAATTTATAGGCCAGGCGTGGTGGCGCATGCTTATAATTCCAGTACTTTGGGAGGCGGAGACGGGAGGATCCGGGTTCGCGGCCAGCCTCAGCTCTCTCTCTCTCTCTCTCCCTGAGACCCGGTTTCAAAATAAAGGATAAATGTGCAATGTGTGCATGTATGATGTTCATACCCTGACATATATCAAAATGTATAATTATAATTTACAATGCACCAATAAATGAACATAAAAATAAAATAGGGCCGTGGTCATAGCGCGGAGGTAGAACGCCCCTGCGTTCAATCCCCAGTACCGCAAAAAAAAAAGTGTCTTGGGCCAACAGAATTTTGATAAAATATTAATGTTTTTAGATCATGAAGATATAACTTTATTATTAATAGGCTGTTATAGTCTGGATTTGGAATGTCCCCCAAAAGCTCATGTGCTGAGGGCCTGTCTCCAGCTGGTGGTGCTTTTGAGAAGTCATAGAAACTTTAGGAGTTGGGGCCCAGCTGAAGGAAGGAGGACACTTGGGGTGTGTCTTTAAAAGAAATACTTTTTCTGGACCCCTTCATTTCTGTCTTTTTTTCTTTCTCTATTTCCTGGTCACCATGAGGTAAGCAGCTTAACTCTCGCATCCCCTTCTGCTATGATGTTCTGACTCAGCACAGGACCAGAAACAATGGAGCCAGCTGATCATATACAAAAATTTCTGAAACTGTGAACCAAAATAAGACTTTCCTTCTTTAAGTTTATTTTTCTCAGATATTTTGTCACAGTGATAGAAAACTACCTAAAACACAGGCTAAATATGACCTCCTGGTCAAAATAATTAGATAACTTAATAAGTTGCACTATTATTAAACTAATCCTACATTTAAAATAATAGCATTTAATTTTTATTCAAACTTTAAAACAAAAAGCAAACAAATAAGTGACCTGGGAAAACTGAGCATTTTCTGTTAGTTTTTCCACATACCTTCATTGATGGAAGTGAAAGAAAATAACTTGTTTTAATGAAGCTTGTTGGTTTTCTTTGGAGTTTCAAGCATTTTCAGAGTTCTTCATTGCAGGGAAGCCTGTCTTTGAAACTATCTCTGCTGTAAGTGGTGCAGATGTTAATCAGCATAATCTCAATGTTAAATCACCTTGTGGTAAGCTAAAACTTGAACAACATATTTTCAAATTAACACACTAACATTTAGTTAGATAAGTAAATTGGTTTTAAAATCACAGATTTTCTGGTTATTTGCATAGCTCCAGCTCAAAACACATGTTTTGGGCATGAAGATGACATTCATACAGACCTGGAGAGGATCTATCTTGCACTGTATTTAATCATAACCACTATTATGCTAATAGAAAAGTAGATTTCTCATGCAAAACATATGTCATTAGAAATATTTGGAGCACCAAAACATAGAGTATGACTTCCTAAGCTATTTATTTTGAACTCAAAAAGAGTATGAGAATGACTTTCTAGTTGGAAGTGAATTTGCTAATGTGGAGTGAAACCAACCAATGATCATGTTCATTTTAATGTGAAACAGGAAGACAACTCAAGAGAAATGGAATTTTAAATTTATATAAAGATGAAACAAAGTTAGGATATAAAGAGGAGAGTGAGATTTTTTTCAGCAGGCTTATTTTTTTTTCTTTTATTGATGCATTGCAATCATACATCTTGATGCAGTTCAGGGTGATAGAAGCATACATGCACACAGTACTGTTTGAGCCTTCTCCCAGTTCCCACCTCACTCCCTCTCCCTCCTCACCTTCTGGAGGGCTCAGCACAGTGATTGTGTTAGATGAGTTTGTCTATGTACATCATGTCCATTGAGGTATTTTCCTCTTCATGTCTTCATTCCACTAAGGTTTCTCCTTGGTCTGGAGTCCCTCCTGTGTCCCAATTTCTCTCTATCTTCCTCATATGAGGGAGAACATCCAACTCTTCATTTTTTTGTGACTGACTAATCTCATTTAGCATAATATTCTCCAGTTCCATCCATTTCCCAGCAAAGGACATAATTTTGTTATTTATGGATGAGTAGAGTCAATTCAAGATGGATCAAAGACCTAGAAATTAGACCAGAGACTTTGCAATTACTTAAAGAGTACACAGGACCAATACTCCATCATATAGGAACGAGTAAAAAAGTCCTCAACAAGATACCAAAGTCACAAGAAATTAAAACAAGGATTAATAAGAGAGTGAGATTTTTAAAAAATAAAAAAGATGTGGCAATCATTGGCTCCTGGTGTTTTGGGTACTGGTCCTAAAATATCAGACATTCTACTGCTTAACTGAGAAACTTTGTTATTGGAATCTCTTAGCAACACTGAAGTACTGAAAGCGTCTTTTAAATTAAGAGACATGAACCTACAGGTCAATTTTTCAGATGTTTACTGCAGGGTGTATGTTAACAACATCTGATGAGGAATCTTCCAGAAAGGTTAGAGACAAGTCTTATTTCAGAGTCATTTTCAGTTGTTGGCTGAAAGTCACACAAGAGTTCCTATATTTTACCCTTGGGAAAAGCTTCTTGTACGAGTTAATACTAAATTTACCACTAATTCATCAGACTTTATAATGATGCATTAGATAGCTGTAAAGTTTTGGGCATAAATTGTGTTGGGGTGTCATCTGTTCTCTATTTTCATTGGTAAATCAGGATGGTAAGGACAATGGGAATTCTAGATTTGATAAAACTGTTGTACTTATATTTGTTTATATCATTCTAAAAGCAAACAGAATTCTAGATAAAAAGCAGATTATTATCAATTATGGTAATAGTCACATCAGTTCACTATCCCCTCATTCATAATGATATGATGAGAGGCAGATGGTTATGCATGGATGCATGAAAGGGCGCTTTGCTATAATATAGGAGAGAAATCCAAAGTTGTTAATCTGTGAGTTTACACAGAAATAGATATATAGCTGCCTACTTCCCACTTGAGAGAGAGAGAGAGAAAACAATATCTCCCTAGTGAAAACAAATCTTTCTGAGACAAGAAGAGGAAAGTCCCTAGCTAAAAATAGTTTTGGAATGCAAAAGAATGGCTCAGAGCTTATTCCTCTTTGAAATATAAACCCATACATACTTTTAAAATATAAAGAGCAATTGCTTCTAAGAGGACAAAAGGAGACATTCTTGATCTTTGTTGTGTGCCAATTTTCATTGCTCAGAAAGCCAGAACCTGTCGGAGCACTGAGAAGACCAGGAAAACTGCATTCCCATATTGTCTTGTCGAGAGTTTTTCAAAATGTAAACTATAAAATGAGTGCCTTTGTTACTGGTAAATTCAGATAACCAATTTAGAAGCACACAGTCCTAAAGTTTTGTTTGATTTTGTGTTACTGTGGAAATAGCTGCCTTTTGACCTAAGAAAGATTTAGCCATCCAGTGAACAAACTGTAATAAGAATGCATGCATATTCCTTTGAGTGATGCAACTGTAAAAAATCCATTTAGTAGTGTTTAAACATCTAAGTCCCACTTTTTATAGACTTTTTTCCAGATTGGTAGGTGGGACATATACCAGAGACATTCTCAGTAATTTTGAGTGAAATTTTCCTTTAGATACTGATTAAGGATTGCAGCCAACTTTTCTCTGTTACAGAGAAAAAATGGAACATTTTTTACTAATGAATTATGTTAGTCAGAATAGAGGAGGAGGGTGTTGTTGTGGGTGGTGGTTTTGTTGTTGTTTTCTTTTTATCATAACCCAGTTTTGAGACCCTGACTAAAAGATGGTCAGTTTCCCTTTCTAAGCAGTTGCTTAAGCCCACACCCCTAAGAATTGCCTTTATTGGTCTCTCTGATCAATCAGGCCTGATAACTCTGGGGTTAGATAATAGACAACTATTAGCAACTCTGCCTCCAAGTGACTCAGATCAGCCAATCTACAGAGGGATTCCATGAAATCTATGAATCCCATTCTGTTTGACATACCAAACTGCTGCCAAGCTCCAACTTGCTGTTATCCTGTCCCTGTTGCAATCTTCTGAGTGGCCTGCCTGACAGCCTTTCTTATTCTGCCTATTATCTATTTGGATGTCAGTGTGTTGTGTCCAACCATCAAAAGGATCTTTAAATCCTATGAACCAATGGGCACTATGATCAGGATGGTACGGTGGACAATTGGGTATCTTCTTAAAGGATTGTGCTTGATTACTAATTGGTTACAAACCACCCCAACAGCAGCATTGCCCAAACTACCACCTGCTGACAAGCTTATGCTTTAGCCTTGCTGCCGTCGAGCCTGCCCATAGTTCTCATCTCTCTCCTTGTCCAAACTTCCTTGGTGTGAGAATACTGAAAATGAGCAGTGCTTATCTGGCTTGTCTCCAGGAACTAAAGACTAGCTCAGGTGGGGTTCACCTTAGATCAATGAGATCAATGAGAGTGATAGGCCATTTGTACTGCACTTTCTGATCAATGAGAGTGATAGGCCATTTGTACTGCACTTTCTGGGGTTGGGTGTTCCATTGTTTCCAGTCACAACCTGTTTGTCAGAAGCCTTGATTTCAGGGGCCTGTCATTTCTTCAGCACTGGTATTTATTATTGTTTGATTTGGGGAAGAACCTTGATCTGTCTCTGCATTTCAGGCAGCCCCTGTAGAAGGTTCTGGTTGGGCTCCTCCATGGTAAATGAATGGCACCACAGTCTCTGTCAAGGTTGCTGAGGTGGAGATGTCAGACTAACCTGTTTTCTGCTGCAAATCTTGCTTTAGTCATGAGCTCTCTTCTCACTCCCGGACCCTTGGAGGTATGTTTATTCCAAAGTGGGTTTTAGGGCAAGGGAATAAATGTATCCACCCTCATTCTCACTAAAATGGTGTCCCACATAATCCTAAGAGAATAATTAAATATAAAAGCTGTGCTTCATTTTAACTATATCTTTACCTATATTTCCTCAAATCATAGTACCCATTACCCTAAAATGTCTTCTAGTGGGCATGGACACTCTGACAAAAATGAATAATAAATTAAAATTAAGGTGCCTTTGGACTTAGAAAATGGCCTAACAATATAGTCGTCCATGGATCACCAGATAAAATAGTTAATATGGCCAACATAAAGCTGGGTGTGGTGGTACATGTCTGTAATCCCAGTACTTGGGAGGCTAAGACAGGAGGATTGCAAGTTCAAGGCCAGTCTCAACAACTCAGCAAGACCCTGTTTCAAATTTAAAAAAATAATAGGGCTAGGGGTGTAGCTCAGAAGTTGAATGCTCCTGGGTTCAATCCCCATACCCCCCCCAAAATTTACATATATATATCAAAAATAGGTTGAAATAGAGCCATTGAGGGTTAGAACATTTTTTGGTAAGACCTAGTCAATAAATGGACAATTACACCCACAGCTTCTACACTTGATAGCCCTATTATGTCTGTTATTCATCCTGAAAAAAATATATGTTACCTTATGGTGAATTATTACAAATTAATATTACAGTCCCATTAATTAAGGGCTGGAGATGTAGCTCAATGGTAGCTACATCTAGCATATACCTAGCATACACAAGGCCCTGGGTTCAATCTCCATCACTGAAAAAAAAATCCATTAATTAAATCCCCTGTATCTAATATGCCATATTATTAAGATCACTAGCTCTATCCAATCAGTAACTGGTAAACATTTTTCTATTATAGGTTTAACTAATATATTTTCTTCACTATCTCATTTGTAAATTATACTTAGTCTGGGCTGGGATATATCTCAGTGGTAGAGCACTTGCCTAACATGTGAGGGGCCCTGAGTTTGATCCCCAGGACTAAAACTCAAAAACAAAACAAAACAAAAAACTCAAGCATAAATTCTATTTAATTCTACTGATATTTCTACTTACAAATCAGCACACCTCAAATGACATTTGGCCCAACAAAAATCTCTATAACATGTCCAAATTAAAATGAACAGTGCTCTGACAAGTGCTCTGAAGGCACTTGTTAGTGCCTTCAGAGATTTACTGTAGGGTTTGTGTCCTTCTCGCATTCTTCCTGGAGTCTCTGAGGCAGCAATGAAATAATGAGTGCCCCATAAACTTCTTATATGCTAAACTATCCTTTCTGGCCCCATTAGATGGCCAAGAAATAGAGACCCTCTAGAAATAGACTCTCACAGGCCCTGAACCTTGACTCTTCATATCCAGATAATAATTATTCCTTGAATTATGAAAACAGCTCAGCATGATTACTGAAGCCTCCTTGACATACCGGGTGTCAAATCAGGCCATTCTTCAACATTCCATAAGCAGGAGGGAATGGCCTCCCCTGTCCTCATTCCTTTGCTAGGGTGTCATAATGCTGAAGTAGATCACCTTTCCCTAGACCCCTTGTCTACCTAGGGAGAACCCTGGGTCTAACTGAGTGAACAACATTGTGAGCTTGTAGACTATACAAACAGAATTGGCAATAGTGAAAGTGATGGAGCTCAGTGATAGAATGTTGTTCCTTTCCATCTCTTATCCAAGATATCTTTAATAAAAGACAGAAACCAAGGGTCAGCATAATTGGTCAAATTTCAGGCAGTCTTAGCACTGGACTCTGGCCATCGAGTGGCCATATTGGACATGTTTATGAATTCTTGGGCCATTGCCTACTTGTTGACTTTCAGAGTAAAATCATTCTAGGAATCTCTTGCCTCCAAGGTCCTCAAAATGTTAATGGAGGTCACACATGTCTCTCTACTTACTAATGCCACCATATAAGTCCTCACCAAAATACTTCTAATCTCTTTGGTGTTACAGACATTACTGACAGCAACCAAGGCAAGTATTTCACTTCCCTGTCAGAGGCCCTGTCAGGGGCTAGCAGCAGTTTCAGGGAATGTTTCGGTGGTGAGATCCCTAGAGAGAAGAAAGCACATGGAGTCACCATCAGGAGGAGAACAACAGCGGCTTTATTCTACAGATCAGTTCCTTATATACAGTTCTAGGCAAAATGGCATGAGTCATGCTGGCATGAACGTGCACAGGTGTGGTGTGTTTTGCCCAGTCATGCTTATATAACTAAACACATATCTGCCATTTATGTGGGATGAGCGCACACCTATGGCTGAGCGGGATGAGCAGGGTCATAACCTTACCATCAGCCTGTACTTCCTGTGGGCCCCACACTCCCCTTCCTACAGGAGGGCAGTACATGACTGGACCCCAGACAGCATTGCATTGGGCCCAAAGATCACAACAGCAATAGAGGGGGCAACTGGTGACTATTAGTCCTCTAGCCACATAGGTGTAGATAGTCAATGCCCATCTCCAGGAGGAACCCAATGATTTCTACCAGTTTGTAAGTGAGTCCTTCTATAAGAACTGAATAGTCTGTACCTCCACATCCATCTCCACTAAGGCTTGCTCTACCTACTGATGCTGGTCTGGAATGTATACACAGAACTAAACATGGAGAAGAGCACATGTTCTACCCTGGACAGCAGTGAGCATATCTAACACCATTCTATTCTGCAAAACCATCTTGTGCATCTCGGTGGTTACATCCATTAAAAGGAAAAGAGCCCAATTGAACATAATTAAAGCTTCAGCAACATGTTGGGCTAAGGCTTCTACCTGTAGCTCTAAATCTACAGTACCACCCTGTAGAACACACAGGCTAAAGGGTTAAAACACCATGTGGACTGGTGCACATAATGCCAGTGGTGATATACAGGGTCCCAATTATTAGGTTTATGGGGAAGAGTTGGGAGCATTCCTTCCTGTATGTATGGCCTTCCCCAGGTACACATTTCTGTTCAATGGACAGGGAAGTATGGCTGGCCATAATGTCCACAAATCCAGAGATAATCATTTGGGAGGAAATCAGTGGGGTTGATCTTTGTTAGTTTCCACTCATCCCACCACCAGTTGGTATCTGGTAAACAAGTGACATTCTGACATAGTTCCTGGGACAACCATCCAGCGATTTGATTAGTTACAGACCAGTTTATTTTCTATACAAAAAGGTGCTATGCTTGCAAGCTCTACATGTTCCCCTGTTAACCAGCTCCACTCATTTTCTATAGCATATCCTAATGGGTGAGGGTCATTATTATGATCTTGGTGCAACAAGTCCTCTATTACACTGCATTGCTCATTCCATTCTGGGATGCTGCGGTTCCGGGTTCATAAGGTAGTCCAGATGTCTGCCGAAGCGAGGGCAATTCACCACAACCTTTGGCTGCTTCCACTGGTAGCTCGGTGAAAGCAGGCTATTTCCTGCTTTTAACCTGGATGGTAGGACAGAGCAGAAAGAGAGACCATCATAGGCAAGTCCTTCCCTTCTGAGAGGATGCAGGCAATACGTTCATCTTGCAAGAGAACAGTGGCTGGACTAGTGGCTGCTCCAGGGTGATGGTATCATACCAAAATGCCCTGGGCAGGAGGTAAAGGGTTAGGAACATCCTCCATAGTATACAGTGGAATAGGCCATAGTCTTATGACCTATATACCTTTCAAAATATTTCCTTCCACCCATTGGGGAAGCATGACATGTACCAGGCAGGGTCAGGAAGCTATCCATGGGTCCAGTTGTAACTGAGCCTTCTGTCCCAAGCCCATGGCTCCAGGCGTGCAATCCATAGCCCCTGAGAAACCTGCACATGCCAGGGCCACTCCCAGACACCTTGCTGCACTGAGGCCAAGTGTTTAGGTGCAGGGAGTACGTGGACTCCTCTTACCTCTAGTTGCAACTGGGGTTCCTTAGAGCTTCCTGTAGCCTTCAAAATACAAGGCATTCCTGATACTACCTTATCTAAGGGGGTAGCTCAGTGTGGCAAGGTTGTTCATTTAAAAGCTGCACTGCCATGTGCACTTGGCCCTCCATCTCTTCCAATGGAGTGCTCAGGCCTTCAGCTTCTCTTTTATGAGTCCATTAAAGCATTCAATCATTCTGGTTGCTTGGGACTGGTAGGAAACATGCAATTTCCAATCTATGTCATTTTGTCATTGTTCTTAGCCAAGATCTATACCTATTGGCTGGTAAAATGAGTACCTCTGTCACTTGCCACTACCAAGAGCTGGCCATAGGCTGCTGACAGTTGTTCAAGGGTGGCTACAGTGTATCACTGGTCAGCTTGTGCTACAAAGTAGGCAAAACCCAAACCTGTGGCCATATCCATGGCTGTCAGAATATAATGGAGCCCCTGATCCACTTTCAGTGGGCCAATATAGTCAACCTGCCATTTCTATAAAGGTTGAGTACCTCAGGGAACCTGTTCCAGGGTTGTAGGAACCCTACATCTCTGGGGGTGGTGTTATGCTCACCAAGGTCACTGCCATACAGCATCTTGTGCTTAAGCGCGGGTTAGAGGCAATCCCCACTGCTGGACTATGAGACCCATGGTGCAGGCACCTATAATTCCTAACTTCTTATGTAACCACAGTGCTACCAAAAAGGGCTCCATGGGTATTTGGAGAGCCCAAACTTTCACTAAAGCATCAGCAGTATCATTACTGGGGGCCTGCCAAGGCCTTTGTCCCAGAACATGATGAATAGTAGCTCCCTCCCAGAGGCCCCACTTCCACAGACCCTCCCACATTTCCTTGCCCCACAATGGGTGGTGCCCAATCAATCTATCTTGTGCTTCCCATCCGGGCAGCCATACAGTTAGCCCTCAGTCGACTGCCCAACTGTCTGTACAGACATGCTGGGACCCAGTCTCCTTCATGAGGACCAACCAATCCACTTGGAGCTTGGCCCATTGGCTATGGCATCGAGCACCAGCCTCATACCAAAAAGCCTGCGGCAGGCTTTAAGGTCATAGCCATCCACATGGGCAGCTGCTCATGACAGCAGCCATCAGTATACATGTCCACCCCAAGATATATTCAGCTATGGGATATATACATATTGCTTAGGAGGCAGATATCTGACTCCCAAAGTCACTGGAGCTTGTCAAACCACAATGACACCCCCCAAAACCCTCTATGGCAGCTTTAGGTCTGGCAAATTTGTCCAGGTTTCTGAAGAGAAGGGTGCTCTCTGCTCCCCTATCAACTGGTGCCAGGATGTGTTGTACATTGCTGGGGGTCTAATAAATAGTCAATTCCACATGTGGCCTCAGGTAAGCTGATTCCCCCACTAACCGGGTACACCAGCTAAGTCCCTAGTTTGGCAGAATGTCAGCCACATGTATCTCTAGACTAGCGTGTCTCAGCACTGCCAGGAACATCCAGGCTACCAATCTGGCTGCCTTTCAGTGCACTGCCAGGACATCTGACTTCAGCACCTCTAATGTCCTCTGGACCTCATCTGGCTGGGGAAGTACGTGTCCCAATGCTCTGGTGGGGTTCACGCCACAAGATATTCCACTAGTGGGAACCACAGGGAGGCCAGGGGCCACATCTCCTCCACCCTGGGTTGTTCCTTCTAGGGCTGTTCCTTTTGAGGGGCACTGGGGACACTCACCTCTTCCTGTTGATCATACCAAGTCTCATGGGCCAGCTGCAGTTACAGGGGAGGTTTTGGTGGTGAGATCCCCAGAGAGAAGAAAATATCTGAGGTCACCATCAGAAGGAGAACAACAGCAGATTTATTTTATAGACCCGTTCTTTACATAGGGTTCTGGGCAATGGTGCACATCATGCCAGTGTGGATGTGTGCAGGCATGTTGTCTTTTGCCTAGCCATACTTATATAACTAAATACACATCTGCGGCTGTGTGGGATGATTCCACATCTGCAGTTGCGCAGGATGAGTGGGGTCATGTCCTCACCACCGGCCTGCACTTCCTTTGGGCCTCACAATCCCCAATAGGTTTTTAACAACCAGTTTAATTGAGGGGCTTGATGGACTCCTCAAAAAATTCTTAAGTGAAAAAATGACAAACAGCCCTCTAAATGAATCTATTTTGCTTCAGGCCTCAATTTCTCTTATTCAAGATTCCTTGGATGATTAACATCAATGTTAAATAAAACTCCCTATTGTCCTTTTCTGCACTTAAAGAGTAATACATCTAACCTACATATATGTAAAGATTAATTTTATATATAAAACTAATAATTATTTACCCTATGTTTATAAATGTCAAACCTGGACACATCCCATAATGGCTAGAGACCAGGATATACTCTCCTGAGACTTACTAATCATGGATTGTTTTACATATGGTATCTGCTAATCTGATATAAAGCCCACTTGAACTTAAAATTCTACCACCCACAAAAATGTTCCTCAATATTCATCTTATAATCAAGGTTCACCCTCTGTTCCCTTTAGGAAATTAAATGTGATTAATACTCAGGAAAATTTCCTAACATAGACCAAAAAGGGATATAGAATACTCCATTTAGTAAATAAAAATCACATTTGGATATAATAATGAAATCAATACCATATCCCATAGCCATAAAACCAGATAATCCCTCTTTGGTAATAATATGTGCTTGAAGAAAATCAATAGGCAATAAAAACCTGTCAAGCTATTGTGTACACTGCTATGTTAACTAATGGTTTTGCTACTATTGTTCTGACTACCCTTATATTACTTTGTGATTCCTAATCCCAAACCTCCCATGTAAGCCACTGTTTCAGCCAAATATGACAAATGCTGGGACCATTATGCCATCAAGCCTGGCTAATACAAGTCCCATTACCCAACAAAATCAGTGACTTTCCCATCACCAGCCAAACTTATGGCTGAGACTTAGAATCTGCCCATAATAATTGGCTAAATTGAGGAGTCTGCCTGTGGGATAATGCTGGAGCTCAAAAACCTCAATAAATCTTAATTGACAAAGTACCTTATTAACAACATGCATCAAAACTAGACCATAGATTTAAAATCTATTTACAGTAGAACAACTTTCATCTCTGATGTGGGCAAAGTCTTGGACTATTGGAAGCTTTTAAATTCAGATTCCCTTAGTTGGGACTTTAATTGGTTGGGTTCTTGGACTTTAGCACAAACACATAATTACATCAATATCACAGATATTGATATGATATTTGGTAACTGTTCTCCCCGCCCCCCCCCAAAAAGAACAAAAGAAAAACCTCTTGACTTAAAATATATTTACATGTCAAGCTCCTAAGTCTACCACTGTCTTCAACTTCTTCAAGTAGCTCAATCTTACTATAATACTATAAAATCTCCAAAGTAATTAACCACATCAGCCTAACTAGATATTCACTTGGAAAGGATACTTCGATATCTCAGACAATATCACCCTGTACTAGAAGCTCACTGATGGAGATGAATTTGTACCCAGGCCAGAGACTATTCCTGTAACAGAGACTATTCCTGTGCTAAGACCACCACTCAGAAACACACATGGGCTGCCTCTTTTGAGATGCTGACAAATTGGTTATGGGATACTCATTGCTTGTTTTCCTTTGATATTAGATATTTGACTACATTTGAGCTCTCTGTCCATTTAGCCTCTGATCTTGGTATACTTGCTCTTTGCCAAAATGTACATTTCTATACTCCCATGCCCAAAGAGAAATGTGGCAGAGCTTACCCTAATTGTGACATTCTAAAAATGAATGGATATTATTAGATTTCTCAAAAGGCAACCTCCTAGGAAGAAAATCATCCACTCCCCAGAGCCTTCTACTGCCCCCAACCTTTTCCACCATGACTTTCAGTTCTGAGTCTCCAACCATAATCATTTCAATTGTGCCTTTATTTTGGTTACAAATATCACTAACCTTACATATACTTCACTAAAATATTATTTCATGCTGTACAACATCTTAGTTGTGAGACCTGCCATCTTGACCCAAGAAATCCACCAAGAAATTATTGTTACAAGAGAAAAGCAATTCATACTTTTAAAACAGTTTTTAATTACACCAAGATAATGTTAGAGACCCTGAAAATTTCAGATCTATTTCCAATCTAATGCCATGTAAATGGAAAACTTGATTATTGGGGCTGGCTTACAAGGATCCCTTGTCTATATTTCCACCTATTTTTCTCCTTTTCATGTTCATAATAAAATAATTTTAATTGGTTTAGGACAAATTATGCTCTACTTACAAAAAGTCTTTTTTTAATGATTATTCAGGTCACTCAAATACTCAAAACATTCAGAACTTAAAACTCCTAGGTATAGACAGAGGGCAGTGTTTTGGGGGAAGGGTGGGGGGAAGGAGAATCAATGAAGGAAACATTTCCATTGGCATATGTACCTATGTGAAAATACTAATGCTAATCTCAACATCTTGTATGAGGAAGGGTGGGGAGTGGGGAGGGAGCCTGGGGAAATCTCACCAAATGCTGTGTGCATGTATGTCACTATCACTATAGACTATATTATGATGTGAGACTATAATGCATATATATATATATATATATATATATATATTCTACTAGGTATTTTTCCAAAAGGACTGAAATCAGAATATTATAGTAATGCATGTATATATCCATGTTTATTGAAGTACAATTCATAAAAGCTAAATTATAGAATCAACCTAGGTGTCCATCAATAAATGAATGGATTGCAAAATTATGGGATATCCACACAATGGAATTCTACTCAGCCATAAAGAAGAATAAAATAATGTCATTTGCAGGAAAATGGATGGACCTGGAGAACATTATGTTAAGTGAGAATACCCAGTCACAGAACGTGAAGGGTCATATGTTTTCTCTCATATGTGGAAACTAGGAATAGTCAGGATATAAGAGGGACATTAGATAATGGAGGAGAAACTCCAGTGGAGCAAGGAAGGTGGTCTAGGGCAGGGTGGGGGGAGAGTGAGAATTAATAAGGGAAATACTACCATTTGCATCATGTACATATGTGAGGAATATAAGTGCCAATCTCAATATCTTCTATGGAGAAGGGGGGAGTGGGGTGGGATCTGGGGAAAGCTCACCAAGTGCTATGTGCATATATGTCACTATAGCTATTTCACATTATGATGTGAAACTATGATGTACCTATGAACATATTAAAAAAATGATGTCAAAACATCAAGGAGTCAGTTGTAAAATAATGGATTTTATTATTTATTTTTTTTTTTTTTGCAGCACCGGGGATTCAACCCAGGGGCGTTCTACCTCTGCGCTACACCCCCAGCCCTATTTTTTATACTTTATTTTGAAACCGGGTCTCACAAAGTTGCGGAGGGCCTCAATAAGTAGAGAGAGAGAGAGACAGGGAGAGAGAGAGAGAGAGAGAGAGAGAGAGAGAGCTGAGGCTGGCCGCGAACCCGGATCCTCCAGTCTCCGCTTCCCGAAGTACTGGGATTACAAGCATGCACCACCACGCCTGGCTGGATTTTATTATTTTTTAATGCTATCTTTAATCAGTTGTGAAGCTCAAGTCCCTGTGAAAAGCTGATTAAGTTCATTCTCTTACCCACTTTCCTTATCAGTCCCTCATACTTCAGGCCACTATACAATTACCCTAGTCAACTCTTGTTCAGATACCAGACAATTAGGGATAGTCCTTATGCTTTTATGCCCAGTAGGACAGAAATTATTTAAATAATTCAAACTACAGAAATCCCTGGAAACCTAGTATACCTCACACCATTTGCCATACATATGAAACTCCCTACAGCTCCAGTTTGCTTTTATTCTGTCCCCAGGTACAGTGTCCTATGTGGCCCTGCCTGGCATCCTTTCATCCTTTGGAGCTGTAAGTAACAAAAAGTTCTGCCTTTCATCTCTCCAGGTGTGAATATGCAGTGTCCTATCATCCAAAGGATCTTTAAATTTTATAAAACAGTAGGTAGAATCCTCATTTTTAAGATGATATTCAATTATTTTTAAGGATGCAGTCATTGAATATTGTTGATTGAAAACAGAGAGAACACTGACACATCTCCAAGTCCTCGTGATTTATAGCAACAGTTAATCAAATCAGTTACTACAAATTGTAAATTGATATATCATCAACTGTCAATTTTTATACCTGATTGACAAGTGTACTGAGATCTGGAAAAAAGAATTGGTTGTGACCAGTAAACTTCCTAGTCTTTGAGCTTGAACCTAAGTTTTTTTCTTTTAACTTGAAAAGGTTAATTATAGATAATTAATCTATGGTGATAAAACTTCCTATGTTTGTTAAATGAGTATCACAATAATTATGTTCATTAAAATATATAGAATAGTAAATAAACCTAGTTTCTTTAATTAACCATTTCAATTCCTCTTTTTATATGGCTATGGAAAAATCTCTTCTACTTGAGTCATTCAAGGAAAATCCAAAGATATTTCATAAATAAAACATATACTAATTGTTTGTCACTATAAAGGCTCAAAGGAGGTCTCTCCAGAGGCAGAAGAGCTCTCTACTCAGACATTTCAGGCTAGTGACCATATCACAGAAATAATTTGAGGACAAATCAGATTTTACAAAAAAAAGGAAGAGCTTTATCAGCAAAAGTGAATGTATGGACTCTCAAGGCAGAATACAGCCCATCTTGGGAGTAAGATATGCTCCCAGAGTTTAAGGTCAGGCTTTTTATTAGATAAATAATTAGGCAGAATGTCTATAATCCAAAGGGGCTGGATTTCAAAATCCAAGTTTCCCTCAGAATTGGGAAATATTGTTACTTTTTATACCTGGGGTTGGACTTCAAAATCCAAGTTTTCCTCAAAATTGGGAAATATTGAGCAAGAACTTGTTACTCCATTAGGGGGTCTGGTCTGGTATTTGGGTTCCAGCATATATCAGTGTCTCTAGTGGCCATGTGACCTATCAAGGGACTGAGGCAGAGGGTGATAGTCCAATCAAATGTTAGCCCCTAGCTTTAAAAAGTTAATAGTCTCCTTGTATTGAGGTTTTCTTTCTGCTTTGCTACATTCCAGAAAACTTAGAGGAAGCAGTGAAGTTACAAAATATATTTTTAGTGCACTGATATATTTTAGTCCCTTTATGTCCCTTAGGCTGCTTTTTCTGGCTAACAAGTTATCTACAAGCCACCCATTCCATATTTCAGTGGGGACATTTCTCCTTTACAGATTCAGTGTGTGTGTGTGTGTGTGTGTGTGTGTGTGTGTGTGTGTGTGTGTGTGTTAGTCACCCTTTGGTTGCTGTGACAAAAATACTTGATACAAGCAAGTATTTATTTTGGCTCACAGTCTTAGTTTCTGGTTGGATGGCTCCATTGCTTTGAATCTGAGGTGAGATAGATCTTAATGGTGGAAGGGGGTGGCAGAGAAAAGCTGTTGACCTCAGGGTAGCCAGGAAACAAAGAAAAAAGGGGTGGGGGAAGGAGAAGGGGTTGGGGATAATAAAATATCCTCCCACAACATTTAGATAGGGACCTATTTCCTCCAACCATGCCCCACTGCCTACAGTGTCCACCACGTTTCATTTGTCCATTCAGCTATCAATTGATTAGTCCACGGATGAGGTCAGACCCTCATGATCCAATCACTTCCTCAAAGCCCTACCTCTAACTTTTGCTTCACTGAAGACTAAGCATTCAACCCATGAGTCTTTGAGAGATAATTCACATCCAAACCATAAAATTCTTCCCCTGGCCCCCTAAAGTTTATGCCCATCTCACAATGCAAAATGCACCCAGTTTATCTCCAAGAGCCCATAGTTTTACCAGTTCTAGCATTGCTCAAAAGTCTAAATCCAAAGTCTCCTCTGAGACTCAAGGCACACTCCTAGCTGTGAGCCCATATAAAAATCAAAAAGCTTGTTACATAGTCCAAAATACAATGGCATGGAGTTAACATTTCCATTCCAAAAGGGAGGACAGGGACATAGAAAGAAGGGATGGGACAAAAGTAAGACAGAAAACCAGGAGGGCAAACATTAAACCCTGTAGCTACATGTCTAGCATCCAGGACACATGGTGGTGAGATGTGATCCCTAAAAGGCTCATGGCCTTGCCGGTCGCAACCCACATGGCCTCTCTCTTAGGCTGGCCCTGGTCATTTGGCAGCTTTCCTTGTCAGAAATTCCATGTTATTGGCATCTCTCACTTTCTGAGGTCTCTATTGCAGCTTCAGTTTCACTCTCACAATGTCATATATTGCCCTTTTGGAGACTTCCTTCAGGGATTCTGATCCTGAAACATTACCTGGCCTCCTGGTCCTTCCTATGAAATCTCCATGGTAGCTTTCATGACCTCCTAACTCGTGCACTGCCTCTGAACATTGCTACATGGGAACTAAACCTTCAACACATGAGTCGTTTGGATATGCTTCATAACCAAACTGTAACAGTTTTCTTTTTATATTCCTAAATTATTGAGTTTTACTATTTTATATTTAGACCTGTAGTAACAAAAGAAAAAATCAAACAAATTTTTTAAATAAAAGCATAGACTTTCAATGAGTAAAATCAGTAATAAGGACAATGATTATGAGGAATTTTGATTTCTCAAAAACTAAGAAAACTTTTTTATCTGGGCAGAGAATAACTTCATCATATTGTAGACAACAAGCAAAGTCTCATTTTACATTTTATCTTGCTGCAAAAGATTCAGAACCTTCTTTCTTATAAATAAATCTATTGCTATTAAATAAATTTACTTTTAATGTGTTTTTTATTTTATTTAATTTTGTTGTTCATCAGATCTAATATATATATTATATATATATACATATTAGATATATATTGGTATATTTGTGTGTGTGTGTGTGTGTGTGTATGTGTGTGTGTGTGTGTGTGTGTATTACAAACCCAGGTATTTGTGGGGGGGCATTTTGCTAGAAATTGAACCCAGAAGCATTCTACCTTTGAGCTCCACCCCCGAATATTTTTATTTTCTGGTTATGAAACAGTCTCTCTAGGTTACTGAGAATCTCATTAGGTTGCTTAGAGTCTCACTAAGTTGCTGAGACTGGCCTCAAACCTGAGACCCTCTTGTCTCAGTCTCCCACGTACTGGGATTACAGGCATGTGCCACCACTCCCAGCTTACCCAGGCCTTTTAATTGTGTATTTTGAGACAGGGTCTTAATAAATTTCCTAGGCTAGCCTCTAATTTGTGATCCTCCTGAATCAATTTTTCTTTTTTTTTTTTGTGATGCTGGGAATTGAACCCAGGGGCATTCTACCTCCGACACTGAGCTACACTCCCAGCTCTATTTTATTATTTTATTTTCTGTTTGAAACAGGGTCTCACTAGGTTGCTGAGTGCCTTGCTAAGTTGCTGAGGCTGGCTTTGAAACTGTGACCTTCCTGCCTCAGCCTCCCAAGTACTGGGATTACAGGCATGCTCTTCCATGCCCAGCTCTGCCTCAGCCTTTTGAGTTGTCAGTATTGAAGGCATGCATCACAGCACCCAGTTATTTATGTGTGTACATTAAATTATTTCATAATTATTATATTTGCTATAATTCAATTATTCATATGAACTTTCATTTTAACCAATGTAAGTTATTTTTGTATCCTCCAGGCATACTGAAATAAATTACAAATTTATAAACTAGAGCTTTATAATCAGATATTTCATATATTTTATCTTAGGAAAATAATGTGACACATGTATCATGCAAAGGCATTTCATCATTCTATAATATGTAAAAATAAGTGTAAATTAAAACTATATGATTAGTAGCCAAATTTTCTATTCTTTTTTATTTGAAATTACCCAGGTAAGCAAAGATTATGTATTAAAACAATTTAATATTAGTCTAAGGTCTTACTTTAAGAATTTAGAAATTATGATTAAATCCAATACATTAATCCCTTATTATCCATAATATTATTAAACTCAATGAGATTAAATATTTTTAAAGAAACCCTATTATAAATTATTTAAATACTTTCATATATTTTATTTTATTTATTTATTTTTTTTGCGGTACCAGGGATTGAACCCAGGGGCGTTCTACCACTGTGCTACACCCCCGGCCCTATGTTTTATACTTTATTTTTGAAACCGGGTCTCATGAAGTTGCAGAGCGCCTCACTAAGCAGAGAGAGAGAGAGAGAGAGAGACAGGGAGAGAGAGACTGAGAGAGAGAGAGAGAGAGAGCTGAGGCTGGCCCCGAACCTGGATCCTCTGGTCTCTGCCTCCCAAAGTACTGGGATTACAAGAGTGCGCCACCATGCCCGGCTACTTTCATATATTTTAAACCCTAGACTATTGTGGGAATAGATAGTCCTAGATCAATGTTGGAATTTTTTAAAAATTTTAATCATTAAATATTTATCCATAATCTTGAATAAACTAGAATATTTTGCTCACATTAATTTACATATAAAACAAGACATATAATTCTTAACTTGTTATTCACCTAATTATCAATAATATTACATGTACTTATTTTAATACAACTTAAAATTTATGTGTTTTTAAAAGCTAAGTTTTAAAGACTGCTTAAATCGTATTTCAACTTTCTTTTTATTTTGTTGGACCAGATGTCTTGTTTTTCTTTCTTAGGTGATGAGCAAGTTATTGACTCAATTATTTTCTCTAGTTTCAGCTTTTTATTTTTAACACACTCCACATATTTTTTTTTTTTTTTTTTTTTTTT
>PVJS01017176.1:0-36506 GCA_004027185.1 Glis glis | reverse complement strand
TGCAGTACTGGGGATTGAACCCAGGGGCATTCTACCTCTGAGCTATACCCCCAGCTCTATTTTTATTCTTTATTTTGAAACAGGGTCTCACTAAGTTGCAGAGGGTCTCAATAAGTAGCTGAGGCTGGCTGCGAACCTGCGATCCTCCTGTCTCAGCCTCCCAAGTACTGGGATTACAAGCATGCACCACCACACCCAGCCTACACACGTTTTCTGTTTCTTTGGATCTTCATTTCTGGAGGTTTTCTTGTCATGTAAACCTTATTAAATCAATTTGTATTCTTATCTTTTTCTTTCTTTTTTTTTAATGGGGTCTTAGTCCATTTTCTATTGCTCTAACAGAATGCCACAGACTGGGTAAATTATAAACAATGGAAATTTATTTGGCTCACAGTTCTGGAGGCCAGAAAGTCCAAGAGCACAGCAATGGGATATGGCAAGGGCCTTCACGCCCAGTCACAACATGGTGGAAAAACAAGCGACCACATGTGAGAAAGAGGGAGAAAAATTTGACCAAACACATTCTTTTATCAGGGATCCACTCCAAAATAACTAAACCACTCCAGCAATAATGACACTAATCCAGTCAGGAGGGCAGAGCCCTCATGACCTAATGACCTCTTAAACACCTCACCTATTGATAGTGATGGCTGACATTTCTTTTCCCCTACAAGACATTTCTTTTCCCTTACAAGAACCTCCTGCTTTATGTCCTCCCTGCCATCTTTTATTTTGGATGCTTCATTACCACCCAGCCCTAGACCTTCTCTGTAGGAAGCCCAAGAATTCTAAACAGGCCATGTTTAACATTTCTAAATATCTTAAGATTTCCCTCCAAATCCCTGGAAAATTGAGAGCTGGTTGCCTATGATGGATAAATCAACTGTTATCCTTAAAAATCCATGTATAATGAAGAATAACAACTGTAATCCCAGGTAATTACAGAGCTCCACTGCTCCCAAGCTTCACTTGAGCATTATCGGCAGAGTCCCTCAATGGAGGCAAGTGTCTTTTGTGTCTTAATTTCACACGCCCTATTCAATTAAACAAGGATGGGAGAGCAAAATCTGACACCAAGTTTCTTGCGTTGATTATTATTTGAGAACAATGCTTCTCCCCCAAAACAAGACCTTCAAAGAAAACTGAGTAGAGCCAAAAGCTTAGGTGAACATTTTTTGCATTGGCTCTAAATTTTTAAATTAGGAGCACTGCAAATGAAGATCTTAGGATAAAGTTACTGTAAATAAGATCTTTGTCTCCAAATGAGACTAGTTCCTCAAAACTCCTTTTTCTTTTTGACTTGCACTGCTCAGCCCCACTTTCAGTGAAATTCAATCACATTCATTAGCATTTCTAAAGATGTAAGCTACTCAAAACAGCTGCATTGTCTTTCCTTTTCAACTAAAATGCAGCTTTCCCTTCTAAAGGGAGAAACCTCCCTTCAGTTACCAGAATCTTTCTGCTTGGCACCCATAATTTTCAATGGTGGAGCCAACCCTCATGAAGCAGGAAGTGCAATCCCATTTGATCTTACTTGAAAGAAATTGTAAATACTTGGTAAGGACGGAAACAGTGGCTCAAAGAAAATTACCAAAAAAATACTGTGGAAGCATAAAAAAAAAAGGCAAGTGAAACAAAGTAATAATCATTTAAATGAACTAACTCTTTGTCCCTGAAACTAACATTCTCATTATCAAGGGTATTTAATAAATTCCCTATGGGAAGCAGACTGCTGTCTATCAGTCTCCCTCCCCCTTTCTTTGGCTATTTCAGCAATGGAGTGGGAAATATTTCATCTTTTTAATCTTTTTGGTCTGTGTAAAGAGCATTCCATATGCTTCAGATCATAAAATTACCTCCTTTTTTTGTGGTACTGGAGATTGAATCCAGGGGCATTCTACCTCCGAGCTACACCCCCAGCCCTATTTTCTTTTTATTCTTTATTTTGAAACAGGGTCTCACTAAGTTAAGGAGGGCCTCACTAAGTTGCTGAGGCTGGCTGCGAAACTGGATTCTCCTGTCTCAGCCCCCCAAGTATTGGGATTACAAGTGTGCGCCACCACGCCCAGGTAACCTTTTTTTTTTTTTTTAAAGTGAGTATTGATGGGAATCTTGCAAGAAGGACCCAGGGGTTTACAAATTAATCTTTTTTTCACTGACTTAGAAAACCATCTTTTGTGGTACAGTTAAAAAAATTCTGCTAGTAATTTAACTGTAAACCCAATTTTGTGCAGTTATGACCTAAAGAATACATGCTGTTAGGGAGATGGTACATTCAGCCATTTTAGCAGGGCAAGCACTGGATCTCTTTTCCAGAAAAGATTTACCATAATCGATACAGATGTCCAGTTGTCCCCCTTGTGACAGTGCCATCAGGCAAGGACAGAGAGGCTTTCAGGACCATGGGCTGGAGGACCTCCCTGGCTTCCAGTCCTAATCCAGTGAATTCCTCTGGCAGAGAGATCAAGAAGGTGGTAGAAAGGCTAAAAATAAGGAAATCAGTCCTTCTTAATCACATCTGAACAAAACAAAAGAATGTGAAATTGAATCAAATTTCTGTTTCCAGTAGATGTCAAATTAAGTTAAAACACTCTAATTTATAGAAAGCTGGTCATAGGAATTTTGGGAAAATGAAGCAGCTCATTGTGAAATCCACTAAGAGTAGGGACTCTGGTGGTACAGAGGGTAGGAACAGAGATAATCAGGGCTCTTGTTACTTATGGATATTTTTTTAAAAAGTGTTGCACAAGTGATTTACTCAAATTACTACTCCTGTGAAATTAGTAATTCTTAGACAGGTGTATCAGAACCATTTTCTATGTTAAAAACCTGGCAAACCAATTCCCTGCTGTTGACCAGGGCCGAATGTCTTCCATAAGAAAAAAAAAATCTGATTCTGAGATGACAAATGATAATCAGACCTATTCTAAAATTTTGTGACATGTAAATTTTCCTAAAGGAATTTCCAAATTCCTGCTTATGGGGCACAGTAAGTCAGAAATGTCAAACTGCAAATGACAAGTACTTGCAGAAGTGCTTCTTCAGAGACTCTGTCAGTGTCTGCAGAGATGAGTTGGTTAACTTTCCTGCATTCGTGGATGTAACTGAAAATGCCGTGTGGTTAAGCCTATGATTCAGGGAACTTATTGGAGAATACCTTTTAAAGCAACTTATAGGATCCATTCAAGGAGCACTGGTCAAATCCATGTCTATCTTTCATCAGGCACTCTTCCAACTGGGTGAAAACAATACTATTTCCTGTGTTATCAGACAAAAAGGACAAATATCTGACACTAGAATCTGGAAGGGAGCATGTGAACTACTAGTGGAAACTGTTCAAGCCAACCTTCCTGAGTCTTGGTCATGGTGGATGCGGGGATCTAAGCTGATCTAGATGCATGATTTAGAAGATTCCACCCATTTGGTAGTAAACGTTTTCAGGAAAACTCTGGTCTTCAAAACCTTCTTATTATCTGCCTGGAAGGAGTAGCCACTAACTGATTATTGGTACATTATCTGTGAGGAGTATACCAGCATTAAAGATCACTGATGGAGTGGAAGCAGAGATGTGTGGATATGGGCCTCCATCCTGAAGTCGTATATAATTACAACACTAATATTCACTGTCACTATTGACCTCTCACTTTGAAGCGAGGACTTCATATGTATCAACCTCTTTAATTTCTACAATAACCCCGGGAACAAGGTATCAATAGAATTCCATTTTACAGCTAAGGAAACTGAGATCCAAAGAGGCAAAATGGATGGAGCCTTTGCCCTTGACATATAGCTGTCAAGTGGTATCATAAGACTAATACTCAAATCTATTCAGCACTGATCCCATGCATTTAGCTAGGATACTACAATCCTGTTTTATAGTGGTTAAAATATTTGTCCTGGCCAACCATTTGTTCTGTATGGTTTTGTAGGACTATACAAAATCATCCAATCATTGCCAAAATTTTTGCATGACTTTATGACTTGTATAGCCCAGGTTCCAGCAATGTTAAGAGCATTCTAAAAGCTGCACTGTTAAATATGGTTCCCATCACATGTGGCTATTGAGTGCCTGAAATGTAGATGGTATAATTGAGAAAGTGGGTTTTTAATCTTATTCAGTTTAAATTCAAATATCCACATAAGATTAGTGTCTGCCATATTGCACAGTTTATCTCTAAAGATTATAACATGATGTTCATTGAACTTAAGCTCACTGATAATTCACTCTAAAAATTTTGAGTGCTTACTATATACCAGATTCAGCCCTAAGCATTAAATGGAAAGTAGTGAACCAAATAGACATTGACTTCTGACCAAAATGGAGAATAAAAACCAGAGGTTGGAGACAACCAGGAAAGTGTATCATTATGGAAACTTAGAAAGGAGAAAGTTTCTGAAAAGGTGCTGGGCTAAACTCTACTGTGTCAAGTGTTGCTGAAAATACAAGGAAGATGAAAAGAAAAAAAAAATAAGAGCTGGGTGTATCGTTACCAAGATACTTTCCTGACCTTATCAAGATTAGTTTCAGATTGGGCTATGTTAAAGGTAAGAAAATGAAGATAAAGGTGACCTCTGTAGACTGTACTCTTTGAGAACCATGATTTAGGCATCGTGTATCCTGCATATTTGGAAAATGTCCCCTGAAGAGCTCACATATTAATGTTCAGAATTGATGTAATTGACTCATGAGGGTTGTATTCTCATCAGTAGATAAATCCATTGTGATGGATTTTCCACGGCCTGGGTGGTAACCTGGGCCGGTGGGGTGTAGCTGGAGAAGGTGGGTCTCTGGGGGTGTGGCCTTAGGGATTGTGCATGTGTCTTTGAATCCCCTTTGCTTGCTCGCTCTTTTTGCTTCTAGCCTCCATGATCTGAAAGCAGAGCCCATGAGCTAGCGCTCTCTCGCTCTCTCTCTCTCTCTCTCTCTCACTCTCTCTGCTTCCCTCTGACATGCTCTGAGCTCCAGACCCTGGCCTCACATGGACTGAACCCAGATTCTCAAAAAAAACTGTGAGCAAATAAGTCTCCCTTCCTCTATGTTGTGTGGTCAGTCTTTTGGGATGATAGCAGTGAGAATGTTGACTCAGACAGAAGCCAAAAGCAATAATCTATTGAAGAAGGAAAAACTGACAAGGCAGCAAAATGAGGCGAGGGTTGGCAACTGGTGTTCTTGAAAACTCAGTAAGGGAGTAAGATCCAGAGACCTCTAAGGAGCTGGTCTTGGCTAGAAGAAAGGACAAGTCCCCAGCTGAGAAAAGGAAGAAGGTGGCTGACAGCAAGACAAGGTTTGCAGATTTGTCTGCTTCACCCAACTGAGCCAGCTGCCCTGCCTTAGCTAGGAGTTGCATTCCTAGAACTATCAGTCGAGTATCTAAACATAATTGAAAAGCAGATAAATAGTTTTTGCAGACTCTAGAGAAATTTTCAAAGGAAATTATATTAAAACCACAATAGAGACAAAACTTTCCCAAACTTCTTCCTCTCTTTCCCTTTCTTGCTCTTTATCCCTCTCTTCTACCACAAGTCTATCTTTTTGCCACTACTCCAAAATCCCAAGAAAAATCTCCTATTAAAAAAAAATGGCGGGGGGGTTTGAGATTAACTGTTTTCTTATTATGAAAATTCTCTATATGAAAATCATTATAGAATTATGATTCTATAAATGATAGAACCTGATATTTAAAACATTTTCTTTTAATTCGTGAGGAGCTGGATAAGCATGGAGGAGTTCTGAAGGTGACCAAGATTGTTTCTTTTTCTTCTTTTTTTTTTTTAGATAAAGTTACTAAAATGCCACATCATAGTGTATGTAAAAAATGAATGTGTGAAAACTCTAACACTGCAAGGAAAGTAGGGTAGGGGAAAAGAGATTTTAGACAAGAGAGGAAGAGGAGGAGGAGAACCACAGAAAAGTAGGAGAATCAGGGCCAGTACTGCCAAGGCCTGAGGAGAAATTAGAAATGTAGAATGAGGCACAACATCTGTTCTTCTGTTCCAGAAAGCTTTGTTTCCAAATTCACCTCCTCTTCTTGGGAGAGGAGGTGAATCCCTTAAGCTTAACCAGCTTCTCAGCCAGGACCTATCTCCCTTTTCTTTGAAATAATAACAGCAAAGGTGTTGCACCAAACAATGGAATCCCTCCTTACCTCACTCAGATGAAATGAGTACACATGGGCACATAGGATGATAATAATACAACCAGGTATTTCTACCTTTTTTTTTAATTGAGGAAGAAGAGAGGAGATAGAGTAACTTACCTCTTAAACTGTTTGTTTGAAAATAATATGCAGAAAGAGAAAAACAATCCTCAACTAACGACTGCCTTCCTCACCATCTGCTTAATCTAAACATTAGCATATCACATATCTGAATGAACTCAAATTGCACTGGAAACGGAGTGCTCTGTTCCACTTTTTTAGACCCTTAATGGGGGAGTCAAGTGAGAATCCTCTATGGGATTAGATGGGCTTTATGGGCTTCCAACACACGCATTTAGGGCCACATTTTCCGTCCAGCTTTAACTCATCATACCAGGACCAGAGGCAAAATTGTGCCTGGCTTAATTAGCACAAGTACTAATCAAGTACTAATGAAATTTGCCCACAAGCAGTTCTTCAGACTAAGGCACAAGTCACACACACAATTTCCGTATATATCACTTAGCATGTCAGCACAAAAGGAGGAAAGAAATGAACAATTCCTCCCTAAAATTTGCTTCAGGCTAACCACAGGCAAGCGTCGTCTCTACCCAGAAGTAATACATTAGTTTCATCAGTGTAAACTTCGTAAATCCTAAATCTGCAAACCGCATCCCAATTTGCCACATTAGGTTGTAAATTTATAAAAATATAGAGAATGTTATCAATGGAGACACTTCATTCTTACTGATTTATGAGCTATTTTAGAACTGAGTTCAGAAATGAGTGTGATCTGTAATGTACCTTAAAATATATAGGCGGTCTTTCGGGCTAAAACATCAGTTCTTAAGAGGTGGCAATAATGCTGGACAACAGACCTATTTGCTTAAACTCAGAATAATGACAAAAAGGACACCCAGTTCTCTCTCTCCTGTCAGTCAGTGATATACCCTGAGTCTTCTTACTGTGTTTTAAATCTGCTGTTAAGATCTGTCCAAGCATAAGAGCTTATTTACAACACAAATATTAATTACACTGAGGAAGATGCTTTGAATCTATCAATTAAATCATACTAATCAGAGATGCAGTAGGCACATTGAAATAAGTATTTACATAATCAAGTGTCAGCCGTAAGAAACATCTTTGCTGTGGTTATCTCATGGTATCTTACCAGAAATAAGATTCTAGACCATCCCATTTGGGGGGCACAAGAGAAACAGTGATTAATTCTCAAGAGCAAGGCCACATTAGAAAATCTAGAGAGGACTCCACAAGGACTGAATGCTGTCCTCTCTTCTGCCCAGCAAACTATCCTCCTTCCTCCAAGGGCTGTTACACTTCTGGTGGGAAAGGATCTCACCTTTAAGAAGCTGAAACTCACCCACTTGAACAGGTGCAAGAGCCAGATGACCTGTTGTTCCCTTTATGGACTATCGACAAACATCACTTAAAAAAATAATAATCGTTGGTGAGTGCTAAAAACAGTCAATTCACACAATGTCTTCATAAAATGAAATTCGGGGAGAGGAAAGAAAATAGTGCAGAATCAGGATAACCTCAGATGCAACCAAACTATCACCTGTGGTCCCATCAGCAAAGCACCCTGCCCCCAGCTTCCTGAGCTAAGAACAACAGATTAATCTCGACATGGACTTCTCTTGCTCTTTCAAAGATGCTGTTGTCTGAGTATTATGTTATCCTCATTTTCCCATTTGTAAACAGATCTAATTTATCTCAGTAGAAGAGTAGAAAGGGAAGGGAAAAAGGGACTTTTTTTTATCATTAGTGAGTTTTATTTTCTTGATTAAATAAAGGTTTGTGAATGATAAAAGAGTGCAAATTTTACATGCTGTAAAATCAACAAGCAAAATTCATGTGGACTGCAGACATTAACAAAATCCAAGCCCTGACATTCTTCAAAGGAACCAAGGGCCCCATCTGCTGATGCTTAAATGTACTACAGTAGGAAGTGGATGAAAAGGAGCACACGAAAAAAGAATGTATTGAACTCAAGTATAATAAAGAGCCAGAGGCTGCAGAATCTTAGAAACAGAAGGACTTCTGAGTCCCTTTAGAAGTCAGAGAACCTGCCCTGATCCAGGACCCCTTCACCCTCTTCTGTATTCGGGCATAACTGTGGAAATCATTCTGTGCAGATAAGTAGTCATTTTAATTTTTTTTTTTTTTTGTCCTCAGGAAAGAAGCACCAAGCACTGCTGTCAGTGGCCACCACCTCTCTACTGAAAGACTTTTGGCTGGAGCAAGGTCTCTTGTTTCTCTAACTGGACTTTTGCTGCAAAGTGACTAAATGGTTAGGGTCTTAAAAACGGGTTTTGAAGCTGCCCATATTGATGATTTTTTTAAAAAGGCATTCTAATTAATTCTCAGTCTTGCCTCCAACATAAGATAATTCTGGGATCTTTTTGCAGAAGCTTGTCTTGTTTACGATCATTTCAGTAAGTGAGTAGGTAAAGCCTAAGAGAAAGACCAAGACAGGTGAGGAGGATGCAGTACAGGGATCTGGTCCCAGCCGGGTCACTCGCTATTTGACCTCATTATACCTAACTCTCCTCACTTTAAAAATAAGGAGACAGGCCACAGGATCCTTTAGCACCTTTCTTCCTATCTTTAAAACTCACTGTATTATCCAGTAGTGCAGAGGAAGTGTCTTAACACAGCACATTCTTATATTAGATGCTCAGTAAAAATTTAACAAGCACATTTTCAGTCAAAAAACATTTGTCCAAAAAGCATTTTATTTAATTCTGCCATTCTAAGTTTGCTAAACCTTTTTTATATGTATTTGGAATTTAATAATACATGTAGTGACCAATTATGCTTGACAAACCTTTCTACCATTATTTAGGTAACTACCTCAGTGCCTTTGGGAGCAATGATCTCTCCTCCTTTATGAAGTGTTCTGGAGGGACCCTCAGTCAAGCTCCTCTGACCTCTACTAGCTGAGCAGGGAGCCCATGAACAGAGCTTGGCCAGCTTGCTCATGTGCATATGTTCTCATCTCTCTCTCTCTTTCTCTCTCACACACACAAGCACGTGTACACGCACTCACATGTGACACTGAGTTTTTATCAGAGTGAAACAAGAAAGGAAAACTAAATGGGGTTGTTTCTTTCTGGTAGTATGACCCACATTGATCATCTACTGGTTCCTATTACCTCAATCTCAGGCCCTGGGAGTTGACCTAATTCCCATACTATTTCTGTGATGGATCCCCAGTCTTACCTTCAGGAAGTTGAAGCCTCTGGTAGAGCTAGCTACCTTCTAGGCACATGAAACACTCATGCTCTACTGACATTAATGTGATGGACATTAGCTGTCTGTCTCTTCCACATGCAACCCCCACCCCCCGCTTTCCTCCTAACAGGCTCTGGACAGCCAGCCATGCAGTGGGTATGGAATTGGCTCCTCTCTCTCTGCAGAAGTGGATCTCGATTAGCTCAAGGTAATTATCATGGCTCCTTTCCTTGGTCACAGTGAATGGTTCAGAAGTTGACATAAAACTGAATATGGGCCAATCATATATAAGACATGTTTGTTGAGAATTCTAGGAAACAAGTTATCTCTGTCTTCTGTGGGAATTATTTTAAAATATGTTCACTTTCTCTTTGGATATGAAGCATGAAGCCCTGTTGTATCAGCATCTGCCTTTCTTTCACAACAGGAGCCAGTCTTAGGATGAGCCAACACTGTGAAACCACAGTGGAAAGAAAGCAGGAAACCACATTCTCGGAGATACTGTAAGAAGCCTAAGCCTGAACTTATTATATGAGGCAATAGATTCCCTTATTGTTTAAGTTACTTTGATTCAGATTTTCTATTACTTCTAAGTGAAATAACCCTAGATAATAACATTCAGAGTGTATTTCTGTTAATAAGAACCAAAGAAGTTTAACAGATACAGTGTTCAATTAGGAATCTGACTTTCTAGGGAGATTAATCACTGCTTGTTCTTATAAGTTATACTTCTATTTAGATATTTTAATATCATACTTGTTTTTATTTACATTGTTGAATCCTGTCCAACTTGTAGTCCACTATGGCCAATCTTTCTGCCATTCTCACCTAAAGTAAATCAATCATTTATTCTATTCTATTGGGAGTTTGTCTTTTTTTCTCCCTTTGGTTACTAGCCTGAATGTTTCCTCATTGCATTGTTTTTCTAATTCTCCAATTTATCAAAAGCATTTGAAGGAAGTAAGTATACTAAGTTATTTAACAGAAAATACCACACAGTAGGTTATTTGTTCAAAGAAGGAATGATGTGCTTTAGGTTCCAAACCACCCTTCTCTGTTAGTTTAATAAATACCCTCCTATTACACCATGAGGGTGAAAGGGAATGAATTTAATGATGGTCTAGCAAGTCTTAGGATGTGAACACATGGTTGCTGGAACACCAGAAGGTGTAGTCACCTATGACTGAATCTAAATCCCTGTTGGAATGAACCATTCTCTGGTTTTCCCCTTCCATATTTGCCCTACATATTCAACTTCTAACTATACTTTTTTTCAACAATATGAAAAAAAAATAAGTTGGTGGACCACTACATTGATTAAAATTCCACTTCTCTTCCTCTTCATCTGAGTCATTTACTCCTTTCACACCTAATTCCCAGGCACTGCAAACACAGCATCTTTCTGTCTTAACACTCTCCCAACACCCTCCCTCAAACTTACTCTCCCTTGCTTCTTTCTCATCTCAACTAACGACACCACCATCCATCAACTTCATCAAACTGAAACCCAGACTTTTCTATCACTTTCACCTTCTGCACCTAATGGATTACCAAATATAGTTGATTCTACTCAAGAAGTAGGTCTTTACCATATTACTTTCTCTCCAGTCCTATCTGCATTTTCTAGTTGAGATGCTTTCAATCTTACCTGAGCCATCCTCCTACCTTCCTACCTTGTGTTCCTGCCTCCAGTCTTACCATGTCCATATACATCTTCCTCTTACTCCAGGGTGATGCATCTGAAATGGAAATATGACCCAGTCACTCCCATACATAAGTCAAGGGTTCCCCATTACTTTCACTGTGTACCCTAACATGCATCCTACCTTGCTCTATTCATATCTCCCACCATCTAGACTTCATCACTCAAGTTTCAGGAATATCTATTAAACCACATGTCATTCAGTCCCTGAAACATGTATCCTCCACCCCCTATTTCCTATTTGTGCTCTTTTCTCTGCCTACAGCTCCCCACTTCTTCATCTACTTCAACTCAACCTTAGGTATCATTCTCCCTCGAGGGTCTGTTCTAACTACTCCCAGACTCAATCCAGTGGCCCAATGATGTGTCCTTAGAAACTCAGCACACTGCCAGGTGCGGTGGCACGTACTTGGGAGGCTGAGACAGGAGAATCGCAGATTCAAGGCAAGGCTCAGCAACTTAGCGAGACCCTCAGCAACTAAGCAAGACCCCATTTCAAAAATATATGTATAAAATAAAAAAGGGCTGAGAGTATAGCTCAGGAGTAGAGAGCCCGTGGGTTCAATCCCTAATACCACAAAAAAAAAAAGAAAAGAAAAAAATTCTGTGTACCATCACATCCTAGCACTTACATGGCTAAATTGAACTAGACAGAGCAACACAATGCCTTTACTATGCCTCCTCTGTAGCCTCTGATGAACAAACAGCTCTTAGACCTGTTTTTACTGTGTGATTGAATCCTCCTTTCACAGCTGACTGAACCAGGGGTGAACACAGAGTGTCTAAGGGCAGCATGGGTGTTTTGAAAACATATTGGCTAGATCAATTCATTCTTTCTAAGTATTTTGAACTAAGGAATGCAGAGATAAAGTCAGAAGCAGTGGCGAATTATGAAAGTCATTATGGAGAGAAAAGTTATGATTGGTCCCTGTTAGGGTTTGGACCTTAAATGTCCCTCAAAGGCCCACATGTGGAAGGCTTGGTTGCCAGCCTGTGGTGCTATTGAGAGGTGGTGGAACCTTGGGGGCAGTGAGGCCTACTGGGCAAGAGTAGGTCATCCACCCATGGCCTTGCATGGGATATTGGGAGCTTGGCCCTTTCCTCTTTCTCTTTTCTTGCTTCACTGCTGCCATGAAGTGAACAGACCTCCTCTGCCACCCATTCCCATCATGAGATACACAGGTCCAACGAAAGCAGCCCAAGTGACCATGGACTGAAAGCTCTGAAACCATAAAACAAAATATACTTTTCCTCCTTTTAAGTCTATTATATCAAGTATCATTGCATAGCAGTGGAAAGCTGACTAACATGGTTCCTCATAAATAAGTTATATGAGAGTAGAAAACACAAGTAAGCAGAAGACAGGATAGAGGTGAAGAGAATATAGTGAAGGCTCGTGGTCTCCAGCCCTGAAACTACTGAAGCCCTAGGGTTCCCTGGACCCAGAATCACCATTCAGTTCTGCTCTTCCTGAAGTTGAGAGGCTCATATTTCCTTAGGGTTTTGTAGTTTTATCCTCATATAATGATTTCTGTAGTCATCTAACACATGAGGAAGTATGAGCTGAGGCTTAATTCTAGAAAATTTAGTCTAATCAAAACAGAAGTGAATTTTTCCCTTTCTTCATTGGTCTTTACACTAGACTGAAAGCTTACAAAGGTTAAAGAACATAGTATTTGGAGCATAGCAAACACTGAATAGATACTGAAATCTATGAATGAGAAACTAAGTGGGAGGAGGGTTGTAGAACAGAGGAACAGGATCTGCTGCCGGTAAACATTTATTAAGGAAATTTATACAAAACAATAATAATGTATACTTGTCTCAACAATTATGTAATGATAGTGTATTCTTTTTTTTTTTTTTTTGTGGTACTGGGGATTGAACCCAGGGGCATTCTATCTCCGAGCTACACTCCCAGCCCTATTTTTATTCTTTATTTTGAAACAGGGTCTTACTAAGTTGCGGAGGGCCTCACTAAGTAGCTGAGGCTGGCCACGAACCCGGATCCTCTGGTCTCATTATGCAACATAAAATTTCCAACCTACCTTATCTTACAAAAAGTGTGACCTGAACTTTGATGCTTGAGTACAGTTCCCCAGTGGATGCCTGAAACCACAGATAGTACTGAACCCCACATATACTATGTGTTATTACCATAGATCTTACCAACCTCACCACAGTTTTTCTCTCTTTCCTGGGAACTATTACCTTTTCACTGAAAGGAAGCACATTAGAGCTTCTTTTTGGCATACCCGAAATGCCACCATTGGTGCTCTTGCACTTTGGAACCATTATTAAGTAGGATGAAGGATACCTGAATGCAAGCACTATGATATCACAACAGTTAATCTGATAAGCAAGCCAGCTAAGTGACTAATAGGCGGGTTGCTTATACCGAATGGATACACTGGACAAAGAAATGGTTCATGTTCTGGGTGGGATAGAGTAGAATAATGAGAGATTGATCACACTACTCATCACTGCGCCCAATTCAGAACTTAAAAATTATTTCTGGAATTTTGCATTAATTATTTTCAGATTATAGTTGACTGGGAGTAACTGAAGCCATGGGAAGCAAAACTGGGAATAGGGGGACTACTGTAAACTTTTATAGATTAACTGAATAAGAACTAATAATCACCTACTACATGCTTAGCACATTGCTACGTGCAATGAAAGATCAAAACAAAAAAAAGTAAAATTCTTGATTCCAAGAACCTTATTTTCAGCAACTATTCTTTATAAAGCTTCATTATCACTTTGCTTCCTGATCTTCACCAAGTATTTTGAAACTAATTTAATTATTCTGCACCTTGCTCATAATAAAGCCTTCCTAAAAATGGAGTATTAAAAATGCCACAAGTTCTAGCTTCTTGCCCCAGTTAATCTAGTAAAGGCACAGTGAAATATTATCAACAGTAGACTTCATTTTTTTGACTGCTTCAGCCACAATAAAGAGATTATGAAAATTCTAAATGCCTTGCAACTTAAAGCATATAAACTCTATTTTTCAAACTATATGAATAGCTGGAAGAAGCAACTGAGAGTAAAGGCAAGCAGGGAATTGTAGAATAAAACTTTCATAAAGTCTCTGAGATGTCTAGTGAGGAAGTCTCAGAGCTGACTGTTACAATGATTTAAAACCTTAAACACCATTTTGTTGACACATAATTCTTTTATATATTTTCAGTATATAAATTGTGAGCTTCTCTAAAGGAAACACAGTTTTTCCACAGCAAAAACAAAAGAAAAAAGCCTCTAACTCTTATTACATTTTAAGCACTAGGTAACTTTGCGAGCAAGCAACCGAGTTCATGAAATCATGTAAGTCAGCATTCTTTGAATCAGTGTAGCAGGGAGCACTTCCTACACAGACTAGCTACTGACACATATCTAACCACTTTCACATTTAATATATTTCCTTGTGGTTGTTAATGTGCCTCAAAAATATGGAAATCTGAAAACCAATAGATTTCATGGCTATAAATTTGATAGTGACTAGTGTAGACAAAGCTTTCTTTTTTTTTTTTTTTTGACTGTTTTGGGTTTTGTTGCTGTTGCTGTTGTTGTTTTCCTTTGGAGCCCTAGAAAGTTTTAAACAACAGCCAATGGGTTTTTGCTCCTTTGAAGAAAGTCTATCTGATTCATGACCCTATTTTCACTAAATATAATATCAGGATAGAGGTGGGTCTTTATTCTTTATTCAATTTGGAAAAAATTAATGCTAAATATACATTTACTGAATGTGTGCTAATTAAATAAATGAAGTGTGAGCAAAGTGCTCAGGGATAGATGGGAGGGTGGGGAAGGGGGCTGCCAGCATTTTTTCCAGATTTTCTGAGGTTTCTTATGCTCAAGCCCCATCTGGGTTGACTGTCATCATGGTATTTTGTAGTCTGAGAGAAGACTAATTAGTCTCTTCTAAGATTAGATTAGGTTGTTTTGCAAAATCAGATGACCATAAGCATTTATTCATCTATTTATCCATTTGTTCAACAAATATTTGTTGAGCTCTTACTATGGTCCTAACATAGTTCTAGGTGTCCAGGATATAGCAGCGAATAAGACAAAGTTGCTGCCTGCAGGCAGCTTGCATTCTAGTGGAAGAAACAAATGGTAAACAAAGAGACAAAGAGCCACTTAACATCTATTAGTCATCAATTCTGTGAAGAAAAACAGATCAGGGTGAGGGGCAGAGAGTGATGGGAGATATAATTCAGGTAGAGTGGACAGAGAGACCAGTGATCAGAAGAAAATGAAAGAATAAGCCACGTGAGTATATGTATGAACTGCAGAAAAGGCAGGGCAGAGGTTCTGCACAGGGAGCCTGTGTGCTCCAGGAATACCAAGGGGCCAGTAGGAAGGAGGCGGGAAAGTAGCAGGGAGCAAGAAGAGAAGCTTTAGAAGGCCACCATAGTAACCTTGGATTTCCTGCTGTGTGTGCTGGGAAACCATTGTAATATTTAGTCAGGCTTCATTTGTTTTAGCTAGAATTTATAAACCTGAGAATGAATAGTCTAGGGTTCCAATGCGTCAAACAGGGGTCATGCCCTCAACATCAAGCTCACAACAAATTTTCAATCAATTCTCCAAATGCAATTCCAAACTCCACACCTGAGGGAAGGTGGATATTTTTTCTTTAACCATAGCAATCTATCAAAGATTTATCAACCCTAATGATGGATCTTAAAAACCAACTGACAGCTTCCCATTAATAATGGTTATTCTCAGGATCCAATTAAAGTTGAGCATCAGGAACAAGCCATTAACCATCCCAGTTCACAGAAGTCCAAGATGGAACTGGGTTTTGCCGAAATATGGTCTGTTCCAGTTCAAATCATATTGAGACCCTAGGGTAGTCACAGCATCTAGCCTGGAATAACTTTTTTCAGATTTAGTTCAACAAATTATAAATTTGGTGATAAATTAACTTTTGAATATAGTACTTTACTGCTTTCAGGAACATACATCCTAATTTCTTTTTTTTTAACTTTTTATGTTCATTTATTGGTGCATTGTAAATTATAATTATACATTTCTAATAAAGCATTTGTAAGTAAAAGTACTTCTTTAATGACTCATTAATAATAGCATTTATAAGTATACCAACAATTAAAATTTGCTAAAGGTCTCAAAATGAGATGCTGGTGCCTTTAAGATGATGCCAATTCTTGTATTAGGGTAGTCTATCAGCTATTTTAAGCAAAAGACTTCCCAGGCTAAGGATGTAGCTCAATGGTAGAGCATGTAAGAGGCCCTGGCTTCAATCCCCAGCAGTAGAAGAAAAACCATTTCCCGAATCTTAGAAGCCTAATTTAATAAAATTATTCCTTGGCCTCTCACAGTCTAGGTTGGCAGGGAGGACCTTGGCTTCATGCAGTCATCCAGTGACCAGGCTCCTTACAGTTCATGACTCTTTTCCTCTAGGTCCTTGGAATCCTTTGCATATGACCAGTGGAGGGAAAATAGAAATGTGTGCAAGCTTTTCACTGGATGTTCACACCACTCTCAAGGGACCCCCAACCCCTTGATCATCCTTCAACTTCATTGGTTATTTGTTCTTGGTCTCCTTGCTGGTTTCTCTTCTCATTAACTTCTTGATGTCAGGGGATGACAAAGGGGAAGTTCTAGGGGTCCACTCTGGAGCCTCCTCTCTTCTCTATCTGGTCATCTCTTGGTGATATAATCTCATATTATGGCTTTAAATAACATCTTTATGTTAAAACATCCAATTTAACATCTCTATTTGGACCTTCCTTTCCAAACTCCAGATTTAAGTATATACCTGCCTATTCAACACCCTTTCTCAGATGTATAACAGACATATGTCCAAAGCTGAGCTGGTGAGCTTCCCCGAAAATCTGCTTCTCTTCCTGCCTTACCCATGTCAACTGATACTTTCTCCCAGTTGCTCATTCAGTATCCTTGCAGTCATCTTTGATTCCTCTCTTTATCCTACATTCTCCAGCTTTGTCTTCAAAATAAACCCAGAATCCTATGACTTCTTTCTTCTGCTACTGCTGCCATCTGGCCCTAGCCATCATCATTTCTTGTCTATATTGTTAAAATGGTCTCCAACATGCTTTTTTGTTATTGTTGTTGTTTATTTACTTTGTTTTTACTCTTGACCTTCTGCAGTTTTTCTTAACACAGAGGCCCAAGTGATCCTTTTAAAAGTTAGATCATACCTTTCTTTTTTTTAAAAAAACTTATACTTTGGCATTTTATTTATGTAAGGCAGTTTTTTATATTAATATGCTTTTATCGGTGCATTATAGTCTCACATCATAATCTAAATAATGTTGACAGTGGCATACATGCACTCAGCATTTGGTGCCCCCCCTGCCTCCCCATTTCCCCTCTTCCCAATACAGGGTACTGAGATTGGCGTTGGTATATTCACATATGTACACATAGTCAATGGTAGTATTTCCATTAATGAACCTCAGTTTTCCCCTCCCCTTCCCTTAGACCACCTCCCTGACTCCACTGGGGTTTCTCCTCCATTATCTGGAGTTCCTCTGGTATCCCTATATTCCCTAGCTTATGCATATTAGAGAAAACATATGTCCCTTCACTTTCTATGACTGGCTAATGTCATTTAACATAATGTTCTCCATGTCCTTCCATTTTCTTGCAAATGATATAATTTTGTTCTTCTTTATTGCTGAGTAGAATTCCATTGTGTGTATACCACTCCAGGGTATCTTTCCAAAGGGGCCGAAATCAGAGCACTATAGATCATACCTTTCTATTCAAAGCTGGGCAATGGCTTCTCATTTCCCATTTCACTCAGAGTAAAAGCCAAAGAAATGTCAAGACTTCAAGGCCCAGTGGTGTCTAGCCTCCCCCCAGCAAGCTGTCCTCATCTCTGACCATTCCCCTTCTTCCTCACTCTGCTTCAGACGGGCTGGGCTTTATTACCGTTCTTAGAACATGCCAGGCACATTCCTGCCTTTGTGCCTTTACTCTGCTGGGAATGCTCTTCCCTCTGGAATCTGCCTGATTAGTCCCTCCCCTTCCTTCAAGTCTTTGCTCAAATTATTCTTCTCAATAAAGGTGACCCTGCTCATGCTATTTCATACTGAAACTTCCCACCTCCCACCCCACCACAGGACTCCACAACCACTGTTTTCATCTATATTTTATTTTGCACACTGCACTTACCACCTTTTAACATGCTATATAATTTCTTTTTATTATGTCTTGCTTATTTTCTGTTTCCTTATCTAAGATTTAAGCTCAAGTGCAGAGCTGTTTATTACCTTGCACAAAGATGACTCCCACTTACCTAAATCAATGCCTCACACTTAATACTGTTGGATAAATATTTCTGAATGAATGAAGGAAGGGCAAACACCCTAATTGAAGAAGCAGAAAATTCATTTGATATTCCTGGTACCTCATCCTCTGCTCTTATTTATGGTAGGTTCTATTTCCAGCCTTGGTCATATCCATGGACTTCAGACTTCTAATCCACATTTGAGCCAGCTCTTGCTGACCAATGCTTTATCAGAGGCAATATGGTATGAGATATTAGGGTGTGGGCATTAAGTAGATGTGGCTGGATGCAATTCCTGAATCCACCATTTGAGTAAGTCATGCTTTGGCAAGTCACTTTTAAGCCCTCGATTTCCTCAACTATAAAATAGTAATTATATTAGTACCTATCTCATAGTGTTTTGTGAGAAATGAATGGAATAATGTAAGTGTGGTGACTAGTACTGTGCCTTCACAACATTTTCACTTGATAACTATCCAGTTTTGTCAGCTATTTTCTTTGAATGGATATACTTAAATGTGCTGAACTGGTGGCCTATCAGCAATGTTCCTCCTTGCCCAGGGCAAGCTAGCGCTTGATCACATAGGTCACACCTCACTCCAGTTGTCACACATGGCCTAGGTCCAAGGGTATTCAAAAGCAGCCTACATTTCTAAGTGGGTTCCACATCCATAATATATCTAATTGGTATTACATTGAACTATAGGAAATTACTGAATTCGTTGTCTTTTCTACTTCCTTCCAATTTCTCCATAAGTAGTCAGCCTGCCCCACTATGTTCTGTTTCCAGAGAAACAGGATGTATGTGTGGATGAAGAGAGAGGGGGTGAGGCTCAGGCAGACTGGTACCACCTCTCCCAGGAAGGGAGCAAAATGACAGATGTGCTTGAGGAGGTCCCTTATCTGCCTCAACTTTGGTACCTGTTACCTGGCTTATTACCAACACATATGTTTTAACTGTCTTGACATTTACCTATACTGCATTATTCCAAGGGTAGCAGACATTCATTGGTGAACTGTCTATCTCTATATCCTATTGGTTCTGTATATTTTTATAGAGAGAGAGAATGAGAGTTTAAGGAATTGGCTCACTCGGTTGTAGGGGTTAACAAGTCTGAAATCCATAGGACAAGATGGTAAGCTGGAAATTCAGTTTAGAATTATTATGACAGTCTTAAATCTAAATTCCACAGGGCAGGGAAGGCAGGAAACTAAGGCAGGGTTTATAGGTTCAGTCTTTATTGCAAACTATTATGAGTTGAAAATTTTTTGGCAGGGCTTGGGATCAAACTCAGGACTTCTTGTGTGCTGAACAAGCCCTTAAACACTGAGCTATATCCCCACCTCAGAATGGGCATAACCCCTAATACCTTAGAATGTGACCCTGCTTAGAAATAGAGCAGATACAGATATAATTAGTTAAGATGATATCACACTGGGATAGAGTGGGACTCTACTCCAATGACTGGCTCCCTTATAAAAAAGAATGCCATGTAAAGAGATGGACACACACATATGAACACGATATGAAAATTAAAATGTTGTTGCTACAAGCCAAGAAACTACCAGAAACTAGGAGACAGACCTGGAACAGATCCTCTCTAAACCTTCGAAGAGAACATGGCTGACACCTCAATCTTGGACCTCTAGCCTCCAGACTGAAAGCATAAATTTCTGTTGTTTAAGCCACTCAATCTGTGGTATAGTTTTTTTTTTTTACAGTAGTCCTAGCAATCCATAACTATATTGGATTCCTCCCTGTTTTTCTTTTTCAATCTTGGGTCTTTTTCTTTGACCCAATCTTACTGGGTCATCGCATCCTGTTCATCCTAATATTAAAAACATCTATCCATTCTAATTTCTTCTTTCCCTTTATTTCAAGCCCTGATCTTTCATCTTATGTATTATAATATTCTCTTAAGTAAGTCTCCCTGGGTCTAGCCTCTCCTTTCTCCAGTCATCCATCCATACTGCTTCCAAAGACTCCTTCTTAAAATATAACTCTTATTGTATCCCACAATTGGTGGGGAACCTCCATTGACTCTACCTCACCAGCGGCTGATGCTGGATTCCTCAGCATGGCACTCAGGTCTTCAGAACCTGGACCCCTTCTTTATACTAACCATGCCAAACTCCTCTGTTCTTAAAAAGACTATGATCTCTCATGCCACTGACTTTGCTGACTGATCTCTTCACCCCCATGTGATCTAGATTCCCTCTTCTTTGATTCAATGACTTTTCCAAATGGTTACCCTGCTGGTATCCAATACAATGCTTCTCTTCTCATCCCAGGTTTAAATCAGACTGGTTGTCAAGAACAGAGGAGAGGTTCGATATTCGTTCATAATTCCAAAATAGTGCATAGGGGAAGAGAAGGGGGATTAGGGTAAAAGGAAACAGGTTTAAAAATATAGGGGGAGACAGAGGCATAGAGCAACAGGAGCTTGGGGTTGATCTCTGTTGCAGAACCAGCTTCACTGCTTCTTGTGTTAACTCTGTTTTTCTTTTAGCTTGGAATTCCTTGGAGAGGTACCTCAGTATCTTTTTGCATAACCTAGTGCTCAGGAATCTCAGCAAAGTCACAGCTGCACTCTGTGATCAAGGCTCAATTCCAGTCACCAAAATAGACTGACTTAAGTATAATAAACAACTAAAGAAGACAGTTCTACATGGAATAAAAGCTGTGGCTATGCCATTGTAAGATTTGCTAAGATGACACACTTGCCAATTTTTACTACCAGATGCTTAGAAAAGAGAGAAAAGTATAATTCCAACTGGTCAGTGGTTAGAAGGTAATATTCAATACATCCTACCACATGGATAAACAAGAAAATAATTAGAAATCAAAATGTTAGAGAATTCTGCAGTGAGCATGAGTGTAATCCACAGGATAAACAACACTTGGTTGACATTTGACTGAATAAATTAAAACCCAAAGTAATTTGAATAAAAATTCAAGACATGTATCAGAGAAGTTCAGGACAGGAGATAAAAAATGGAATCTTCCCCTTGCTGTTCAAGCTCCACTAGAGTTTATAAGTAGGCTTGGAAAGAAAGGTCAAAGGACTTTTTGGGTTTTTTTTTTATTCCTATCCTACAGCACTATGGGATGAACTTCACTGATGCAATGTTGCAAGGCTGTAACTTGATTCTTGAAAAATCCATTAAGCTAAAATGTGTACATTCAAGATAGTGCGTAAGCGAAATTACCATACTCATAGCAAATAAAAAGTCAATCCAAACCATCCACCTTGTCTCATGTTTCCTTGAAACAAGACTAATAATAACAAATCAAAGACATTCTACTAGTCTTTCATGGCACTCTATAAAAAAGCAACAATAACCAGCTACCCAGTTATGGTGCTGGACATCTGACTATCACATGCACCAGCACACATGTGCACGTGTGCACACACACACACACACACACACACACACACACACACACACATACACACACACACAAATAATGATTTTCTCTGGATAAGAAGGACTTCAGTTTCATGAAGCATACAGCATTGACTCTATAGCTCATCTCTTTACCCTAGAAGAATATCATCTGCAACAGAGGTCATTCCACAAAACTTATACAGAGTTTGGGTTTTTGTACTTTAGGTTTACAAAAAAGATCTTTCATCAGAAAATCTGATTCTCCATGTTTAAAATATTTATTTTATCTTACATACCAAAAAAGTAGGTTTTTGTTTCTAGGAGACTTAAAAAATATCTAAGCTGATAGTTACATCACTAGGGTCACCACAGGGCTTGGGGTTCCAGCTTCCCCAAATTCCCTCATTTATGCGACTGCTGTGCTTGGTATTTAGAGAAAAAAATTGCAGAATTCTGATTGGAGAGAATATAGGATAACAGGTTTGTCCTGATGACCAGCGAAGATGCAGCAACTCAATGATAGTACAGAGTGAGCAAGGCCATTGCTTAATATATCAAATCCATCAAGAAAAATAATTACATTCATATCAATTATTGGTCTATTAGAAATAAAGACCTGGTAGAAGGACACTGTCCAAAGGTGATTGTCTAGTGCTTTCAAAATAAATGTCTTATCTCTGCCTTGGCATTTTCTGTACCATCAAAAGGCCATTATCCCATGACAGTTCCATTCCACAGACATTAACATTAGATACCAATTCTTTCTAAAGGCTCTTTACAATGCTTTGTCTCATTTGGTGGGTTTGCCAAATGTTCTTCACATTTCATTAATAAATTGACCCACACAAGTCCCTTGGGACTCTAGGGGAAATTAAGTTTCATTCTTTTTTCTTCTTCTATTCTAATTAATACTATTAAGAATGAAAAGATGCTATCAATAGATCAATCAACTCTAGTAAATTAGGCAGCACAGTTTAAATGAAATAGCATTAAATGGAAAGACTATATTAATAAATAGAGTTATATGCAACTATATTTAGTGGTTGTATACCAACTGCAATGTAAGGTATTTGCATACTTTTTGTTTCTGCACACAAAAATCCTACAAGACAGTGTTATTTGACTAGGTTATAGTTGAGGAAACCAAGGCTTGGGGTATTAACTTGGTGCTGAATTCAGAACCTGCATCTGTTTGACTTTAAAGCCTTGGCTTATAAACATTTTGCTTTATTGCCTTGTAGGTAGTATATTCTAGAAATGTCTCAAACACTGACTTCAATCAAATCATATATGCACTCCATGCCTCAGTTTTCCTACTAGTGAAATTGAAAATAGATTGATCTCACAGTGCTTTCTTAGATGATCTTAACCTCTTATGTACTTGGAAAGACTAGAAGTTCTATCTTTAGGCTATGACTAAATGTAGTGGTGAAAAATGAAACTATGTCATTAGAAGGGAGAGTCATATTGCTAACATCTTACTAGATCATGCTATTTTCTAGCTTATATCTTTTCAATTGCTCCAGGTGGATGTTAACTTATGATTTATAAAAATATAATACAGATCCCTATCCTCTGTAAAGAGTCCAAGATAAGTTCATTTCAAACAACTACTATGTATAGAAAAGACACTGTATGTGTTGATTTTAGTTTATTAAATGTTCTATTTGTTCCTAACTAAATATTTTACTTGATTTTACTCTTTTTCATAGAAAAATACATCTTGATTCCCTTGAACTTATGTGCCCAAAATAACTAGTTCATTGTGTTTGATCCCGCTGGACTGTTCAGAAGAGAGGAGGCTATAACAAAATAATTATAAGCCCAGGAGAGGACCCACATATGAACTTTTATCAGTACAAGAAGAAAATCAGATGCTGGTTCATTTCTTCCCAGATTCAGGTCTGTCTTTCCACACGTGTAATTGTGGAAATGAGGATAGAGAAAGGTTAGCAGAGTTGACCTGGATAGAGGGAGAAACATTCCTTAGAACATTACAGATCTTACAGATCCATACAAACCAATTCTCTCTGCTTAGAGATAACAAAGACAAATTGAGGTAGATTAAGAATAAGCAGCACTAATGAGCTGAAAGGAACCTTAGGAATCTATTTGGCCCAACCCTCTATCAAATGGGCATCAAAACTTTTCAAGACAAGCAAGGGAATCTTTCTAAAAATGGAACATCTTGTGGGGTTGTTGTCCAACCATGGGGAAAGGGAAGAAAGAGAGAAAACTTTACTGAGATACTCAAAGGCAGACCAAGTGTCCTTTCTCCCTCCTCTGCTCCTGTCTGGGTAACAGCCTGAAACAACAAAATGGTTCTTCCCAGGGTGAGGTCGATGATCCCAGCGCAGCCACTCCATTCCCAACGTGCACCATCATCGCCTCACCATGGGAACCACAGCCTCCCTGCACCGTCAGTTATGATGCGTCTGCAACTTAGCTTAAACTTAGTATCAATATTACTCTTTTTAAAGAATTGATAGTATTAAAATATCAGGTCCATATCTCAGTATGATTTTCCTTTTTTTTTGGAACCTAAAATCTTTTTGTATAAATATTTAAAATATATACTTTCCATTATATCCATGGAAAATTGCATTTTGATTCTGAGGAACTAGAGCAGGGGAGGCTAGAAATTATATTTAAATAAGACCTATGAGAAGTGAGGCTAATTCACTCAAAATAAGAGTTAATACCAAAGAAAAGTGGGTTATAAAAGCCTTAAATTGAACAGTAGATCCTCCTATGGATGACAAAAAAAAGTTAGTAGTGAGAAGTTGGTAATGGGGAAAAAAACTACTTGCTCATACTTTAATTCCAAGTCCCTGTTCCCAGCCACTTCTTCAGGTAAAGTTTTGTCCAAATTATTTTTGGCATGTGCCCATAAAACTTAAGTGAAAGAAAAACTAAACCATCAACTTGCATTCGAGCTCTGGTCTGACAATTTAAGACAAAGATATTCAGAGTGAAGGTTGCTTCTCAATCCTTTAATCATCTGTTATGTCCTGACATTCTAGGGGTCTCAGAAGAGTGCATGACAAATAATGTTCCATATGTGCAGCTAAAACTATCCGCAACAAGGGTAAGTGACAACTGAAGCACCCTGGCTCCAAGTGATTAATATCAACACACTGGAGCCTCCTCTTCAGTGACCCACTTGACGGGTAAAGTCACACAGAAAAACCCAGGAGCTGGCTTGGTTGTGTGACCCAGAGAGATGGCACTGAGCTCCACCCTCTTGGGGGGAAATGCTTAGAGTCGACTCATTGTGCAAGTTTATCTAGAGATTTGTGCCCACAATTGTTGATTATCTGCCTGAGAATTATCCAAACCAGAATCCAGCATGCATGCAAGCATGCACATGTGTACACACACACACACACACACACACACAACTGCCTTGCCAGCATACAATTACTGAAATAATCCATATTAACTACCACATTTTTAAAAAATTTAGAGAGAAAATTAACTTCCCACGGCACCTTATAGTATATTCCAAAACTGGAAATGAACGAGCATTCTGTGCTCCTGAATTTTCTGTACCCTGCTAAGCACAGACATATTTGGGAAGGGATGCTACACAGGCAGCTATCAGCATGGTTTCATTGCGCTTGGTTTCCTGTAAGGCCCACACAAACACACATACACACAAATACACATCATTTTATCAAACTTCCTCCCATGAGTTCTGGGGACAGCTGAGAAGCAAGGCAGAATAACATACTCTATGCGCTCTGAGAATATTTTTGTATTAACAAGAAAGGAAAATTGAAAATTATCCACCAATGTATGTGGAAAATATGTAGATTTTTGGTGTTTGTGCATGGGTTCACCTTCTGATTATCAGAGTAAATTCTAAATATTTCTGTGCTTGAAAACACCAACATTTTGCTATTGCTAGATATCAATAAGCAGTCTTTGTATATAGTATGCTTCCCTATTGAGTCTTATTTTAAATATTGAGTCATGAAAGGGTAAATTCTTCCCTAGATCCATATTGGGAATTTATGTGTATGTGTGTGTGCGCTATTGGAATTTCTACAATGACATGATAACATTTTTTTCAGATTTAAATGAATCCTCAATCACTATAAAAAATTATGCCAAACAAGTTAAAATATATTCAAGTCCTTACGGGAAAATGTTTTAAAAGAAAGTTGTGCTTTATTTAATGAGAGCAATGTTTTGCTACAAAGAGAATCATTTTTATGCTTCAACAACCAAATATTTTCTGTTATGTGCCTGTGTGACATGAATGTACAATTTGGGGCAGTTACTCAGAGTCAAGTCCCTAATATTCGGCATTGTTCTTTATCCTATCACACGGCACCCTTTCTTAATCACACTATATGTAGTTGCTCATATAAATTCTGTAACTGAAAAAGGGAAGGAGGAAATCTAACAGAAAATTTCTTGCCAGATGGAGAAAATTGAAACATTACCCTTGTTTCTTTGCCAGCACAGATCCATTTTGACAAGCTGGAAATGATTTATGGGGAAAAAAACGTATTTACACTGGCAGAGATGTTATTAATTGCCATACAATGTTCACATTTTTGCATTGTTTTGTATATGATTACTCACTAGGCTTAAATATACAGTCCAAATACGTGGCTTTTTTTGCATGTTGATTATTATATGACAGACAAACTTACAATACATGATGCATGCTATAAATTTCATTTAAACCTTCACAGACAGCACCACGGCAAAGACAAGACAAAAAATAGCAAAGCCACAAACAGCATTCAGAGAAAACAGGTCATTATGTGTGTTTGTATACACCCGGGCACACACACACATGGATGCAAATCGTTTTAAAGGATTATATACAGTATGTAAGAGCTGATGAATAATATAACACTCTAAATGCATAAAAATATTACTTTTATTACTTTTCAGACTAACTGTTCCTGCATGAAATTACTACTAAAAGAAGACCCCAAAATGTTTGAAAATAAAAATATTAAAGTCATATATAATTCCTAAGCTAGAGAATTTTGCATCATAAAAGACTTCTAGACTTGCTAACTTCTACAAAAGAAGTTCAGAAGGATATTTTTTAGGTACTTTATTTTAAATGCTTTAAAAATAATATCTTTGGAGGGGACTTTTTCCCTCACATATATGTATATATGTAGTAATAGGAAAAAGAAAAATTGGGCTATTTAGTGAGAATAAAAGCAATTGCTATAAAGACAAGGCAATTAATCATAGGAACTGACCATTAGCTGTCTACCTGTTTATTGCTCTTACAATACTGTCACATTTTAACACTAATATAGATGGATATATTTATTACTACTTGCAATTTCAGATTTTAATCTCATATTAGAAAGATGTTCTCATATAACAGCTACTTTGTCTGGGAATCATTTATAATATATGTGTGTCCATTGAGGACATTCTAAGATACCCTTATTTCTAGTTGTGGAAATTAATTTTGAAGGTCTCAATTTCAAGCAGTCATATCAGCATTCCTATAAGCATTTGTACATAGCCGTCCCTTAGGTTTAATGCTTTAGTAGCACAGTCTCTCTGCAATTAGTTTTATGCTTCTTAAATGTAAATCAGATGTAAGTTTCTATAAACACTCACTCTCTATAGTGTTTTGCAGAGTGTTTCCATTGTATTAGGTTACTCTAGGAGGCAAATCATTCTAAATATGAAACAAAACCATGTGTATGTGCCAAAACTATAATTTAGCTGTTTATGATTTGCCCAACTCCATTTTTACTTGGGAAAATGGATTCAATATGTCTATTTGAAATTAGTTCATAAATAAGAGCTTATTGTGAATGATTAATGAGTGTAGTCCTGCTTACATAAAATGAATTCCCTCCAAGGGCAATCTATCCCACTGGGGATTTGGGCATTTGCCCAGGGCCCCCTTGTGGGTGGTCTTCACTCTTCCAAGATGGGACACCCCAAAGGAAAGCAGTCGTGCAGCTGCCAAATGTCACGTTCAAGCTACTGCTTTTGCTTCATCTTTCCTTGAAACTCCCTTAAGTTTCAACCCTGAAAGATCTGAAAAGAGGCCTGGTTTCATAGGATTTAGTAGCTTCATACTCCTGCATATGTAATCGCTGGCTCAAGAAACTTTTATTGAGCAGGTACTTTATATCCAACTCCCTGCTAAAAATCACAGGGTGGCAGGAATCATAATAAAAACCATTGCTATTGTCTTAATGAGTTAATAATGCAAAGCATTTAGAACACTGTTTGACACAGAGTGAGTACTCATTGGTATAGACTGCTATTTTTATACAGAATAGATTTGCTTTATGATAAGATCCTTTCAATCAAGAGAGATTAGAGAGGCAACAAGTGTGCTAATATGTCTATAAGTCTCTATCTGTTTTTATAACTCAACTGTGAAGCTATCATCAGGAACTGTATATACTCTCCTCTGTATCCTCAGTTACCAACAAAATGCTGGCACTGAGTAGGTGCTCAATAGTTATTTGTTGAACTGAACTTTTTAAACTTTTGAAGTAGTTTTAAAATTAAGGGTCATCCTTTAAATATCCTTCCAAGTCCTGAGATAAAGTTGTCTTAAAGTCTGACCATTGAGATTGATTGAACAAGCACATCGTTCCCAGGAAGAAAAGCTTTCTTTCATCCCAAGATTGCTCCAATAATAGCAGGAGCTGAAGAACTTATAGGGGCCTGGAGTTGGGACAAGGACACAGGCAGAGCTACATGAGGATGGATGCCCAGAAGAAAATAGCAACCAACACTGAGGAGCAGGAAACCTCAGCATCAGGAAATGTGGAAAGAAACTGGCCTTCATGTCCCTGTAACATGCCTTAACCTGTTTTAGAGGCATGATGTAGATGCTTGTCAACTGGGTTTTGTGAGCCTACACAGCATCAACTACCTTCCCTGTTGGAGAGAAATTCCAAACAAGGTGTAAATTAGGGCTGAAAGGAGATATCCAATTCCTTTCCTCTCCTCCTGGTTCAGAGACACAGAGGCCAGTGGCCACTGGGAACAAGGTCAGTCAGTCCCAGCTCCCCAAGTCCATCAGTTTCTGTGCCATTTTTCTGTGGAATTTGTTGCCAAGTATCTTTTGGTTTCTGCCTTTATTTTGAGCCTGGTTCTCAAGATGTCCAGGCTATTCTATGAAATACCTGTCTTTTCAACACATTCATTTTCTGCTTCAGTTAAAGAATTGGTTTCCCTTATTTTCAACTAAAAACACTGATTAGTACAAGAACAGAGCCAAATGCCTATGTAATTGTCACCCAAACTCTTGATTTTCCAAGTCAAGGATCCTGCGATACTTGCTTGCAATATGACCTTAAGCATGCTATTTGTTCCCAGATTCTAGAAATGGTGATAGCAACTATCTCAGAGAATTGTAGCAGGATTAAATTAGATAATGAATGCAAAGTACTTAGAAGAATTCATAGTAAATAATGCTCAATGTAGCTTCTCTGTTATCATTGGCTATTATTAATGAAGGATGGCTAACAAATGAGACTCCAAGGCCTCATGGCAGTAATTTTATCTGCTTATGCTGTGTGTCTCACCACTCTATCTCCTCACCAATGGAAATCTTTTGATCATATTTCAACAGCTTCTCTGATGTACCTCATATAAAGGAGATTTTTATAGGAAATACTTTTATAAAAACATGCAACATTTGCCCCCACATGTTTGATTTTACACATCTTCATGGAAATGGAAATAGACGTTGACTTTTGCTTTCTGTCTTATGCTCTTTTATCTCAAAATTAGACTGCAGACTGGAATGAGATAAGAAACTGGTCTCATGTATCCTCACAATGTCGAGCACATAATAGGTGCTAAGTATATGCTCACTGATTGATAGTCAGTATTTAATTTGATTACTAGAGCCATCTGGGCTGCTAAGTGGTATAGTTTGCGCCCAACCATCTGGAACTCCCTCTGACCTCAGTCTGGTCCCCATTAGCTAGGACCAGTGACACAAACCACAAAGTCACCCAGAGATGTGAAGGTATGGCTTGTAATGATCTTCTCAACTCAGGGGGAGAAAATCCATTTCAGCTTTCTCCTCTAAGTCCCTGCTGCCTAACACTGCTAAAGAATCTGACTTCAGAACAGGACGAACCAGGTATCATAATAGTTTTCCTAAGGAGTTTCCAGCCCGGTGCCCCACATACCCTGCTTGTGGGCAGCTGTGAGATTTACTCTCCTGAGTCCCTCAAGAAGCACCGGAATGATGAGCTTCAGTATCATTTTTTTCTCCTTTGGGAGAATACTGTCACTGATTCCTCTCAGCATACACTTTATTATCGTCCAAGTTCCCAAAGGCACTTGAGAATATGTGATTAAAGGAATTCCCTACTGTCATATATACAATAAATCCAACTAGCTTTATTATCCAGCAAGATTTTTTTTCTCCTTCAATCTAAGGCTTCCTGGCTAGTGCTGAAGCCCTTACTAAATATCCCTAATTCAACCTCACTTTTTTGATGTTTAAATTGAGGGCAGACAGGTCAAGTGCCAAACTGCCCACATATTGGCTGTTACCAAATCTTTATGAAAAGACCCTTGTGTGTTTGAACATTCTAGAGTCATATATATAAATGGAATTCGGAGTTCCCAAGCCTCCAAAGAAGAGGTTAGATTTGAGGGTGATGGTAGCAAAAAAGACCCTTCCTTCATTTCTGTTCCATATATCCATTTATAAGTGGGGAGAGAATATCTAAAAATGTTCCCCCTCCACTGGTCGCACTACATTTGCCTCATTCTCTTACCGATTCACCCTCAGTCCTCTGATGGGTGGATGGGAGAAATGGTCAGGTAAAGAAACCATTCCAGGCCCTTTAGATTGGACCCAGGACCTTGAAAAGATAAATAAGCATGGTGAACATTAATGCTCTCAGGCCCAGGGGACCACTCTTCTAGGAGTAATGTTTCAGTGTGAGATAGCTACTCCTGTGCTCCTGCAATACCACGGTGGCCCTTTTGTCAAAGTGCTTTTCACCTTCCATTGTAACTATTATCTCCTCGCCAATCTCTCCCATGCAAATTAGTGCTTATTATCATTTTTCATGTTTTCTCCACCGAGGATAGAGCCTTATGTATAGAGATTATGATAGATTGCTACCACTAACCATAAATGTCTCCAATCTAGGTGTGCACCACCCACTCAACACAAGGGTACTTTGTGCTGCTACCATCAAAAGGAGATTTGAGCTGGTGGGATAGCTCAGTAGTAGAGTGCGTGCCTAGCGGGTGTGGGGTCCTCCATTTGATCTCTAGCACTGGAGTAGTGTGGGGCTTGGTGGAGAGGTAGAGTTTCTTGCCCTAACAGTGAAATCAAAGCAGACCTGATAACTTGTCCTGACCAACAGAGTGAGGCAGAATAACAGTGCTCTAGTTCCAAGCCAAGGCCTCCAGAGCTATGAAGCTTCTGCTTTCACTCTCTTGAAGTGATGCTGTCACCGTGGGAAGAAGCCTAGGCTAGTCTCCTTAAGGATGAGAGACTGCAGGGTGGAGATAAGCCATTCCAGCTGAGCATCCTTGACAGCGAGAACCACTGCTAAACATGTGAGTGAGGCTGCCTGAGGCCCTCCGACCCCAACTGAGCTGCCATGACCCCAGGTGACACCAGCAGATGAACCAGACAGCTGATCCCATACAGAACTGCAGACCCACAGGATCATGAGTAAAGAAAAAGTGTGGTTGTTTTAAGACATATATTTTTCTTTTTCTTTTCTTTCTTTTTTTTTTGTTTTTTTCAAGATACAGTCTCATTATATTGCCCATGCACCTCAAAGTCCTCAGTTGAAGCAATCCTCCTGCCTCAGCCTCCCAAGTAGCTGGAACCAAAGGTGCACACCAACATGCCCAGCCAAGACAATGGTTTGGGGGATGGTATGTTATATAGTAATAGTAAATGATTCTGTGAGTATACAATATAGGTTTGTTAAATGAATAAATAAATGAATCGATTAATTTAAAAGGTTAGGGAATCTCATCCTACAACTGCAATCCCTTGTCCTTGTAGCCAACCCAGCATGTTAGAAGCATGGTTTAACACCTATTTGATGTGACAGTTTTATCTGTACTTCTTTATGACAATGTTCCTACAGATCTCAAGGTACTAATTTCCTACATCCTACCATCACTTAGAAATTCTAGCAGTTTTACATAGAGTCATTAGAAGACCTGCCTTCTAGTCCCAAGTGTGTCACTTTTCAAGACAGGTGGCTTTTGGAGCAGTCATAACCTGTCTGAATAAGGTGAATGAACACCCTGTTTGCCTGGTACAATCCAAATTTAATGCTTCTTTCATCCACAAAGTACCTTGGTTTGGCCAAGAAATTATCTTTATCCCTGAGTCTCAACTTCTTATAAATGAAAAATAATGTTAAATAGAAATATAAAAGGGTTGTTTTCAGGACTAAAGAAAATAACACAAGTGTAGGTAATGAAGAACTGCATAATAATAGGAAGGAATTACTTATTAATAGTGCTTATAAATATCCTTTGAAAGAATGGTGGTTTGGAAAGGAAATTAAAACTCAATTACCCCAAAAAAAGTTTCCCTTCTACCTGCTATGAGTACAACAGTAGCTATAATCACCCATCGAGTGCCTACCAACTACCAGACACTGAAGGAAGCAGGTTACATGTAACATAAATGTCCCATCACCTCACTGATGGGGGGATATAAATGAATCACATTCCTTACAACCCATTCAATTTCTCTGGTTTCTGACTTCTGTGCAAAAATATCAAGGAATGTGGCCAGACACTTGTTTCAAAGCCACTAAAGGCTGTATAGCAGTTAAGAAGTTACCTACTTTTTGGCAGAAAGCAAATACACCTATAATTCATATATCCATGATAAAAAATTTATCACTCAACTTATACATACATCAGTTTATTAACCTATAAATCTTTATTATTTTCCCTATTTTGTAGATGAGTAAACTTGAGGCCTAGAAAAGTTAAATAACTTGCTCAAAGTCTCCCGTCTAGCAAGCAAGAAATTCAAACTGAGAAATCTATATAACTCCAAAGTTCTTCCCTTTTTCTTTCTTTTTTTGTTTTTGTGGGGGTTTTGTTTGTTTTTTGTTTTGTTTTGCTTTGTTTTGTTTAGTACTAGTGATGTAATCCAGAGGTTTTCTACCTTTGAACTATAGCCCCACCTTTAAAAAAATTTTTTTGAAACAGGATCTTACTAAGTTTCTGAGACTGGCCTCAAACCTGCAATCCTTTTATCTCAGCCTCCCAAGTACTGGGATTACAGGCATGCACCCCTACTCCCAGCTCCAAAGCTCTTCTATTACACTCTTGTCTAGGGCTAGAGGTGTAGTACAGTGGTGGAGCTATTGATTAACATGCATAAAGCCCTAAATTTAATCCCCAGCACCACACACACATACACACACAGGAGCGGGGGGGACTCTTGTAAAGTCCAATATTAGATTACTATTTGTGGTAGATGATAAATGCAAGGTCACTACAAAAATAGTTTTTTTTTTAGATTTTTTTAAGTGATATTAGGGATAAGTAGATCAGATGGAAGGCTAGCACATTAGAGCCCTAAGATGTGAGTAGATATTAGTCAAATGCTGGATGAGAGGCAAGGAGACCAACAGGCAAAATATTCTGATGGTGACAAAGAAGTTGGGCAAAGGGAGGGGGTGCACAGGTGGAACCCAGGCAGGGAAACAATGGGGCAGGATAGAAACCATTTACACATTGGGCCAAGAAAGGGAGACTAATTAGATGGCTACCACTTTGGAACAAGGTCTAAAATGGGAAGAAGGAGAGCTCAGAAAATTAATTTTTTTTACTTTGCTGACAAGGATTAGCCAAGCCTTTTCCATTTTCAACTAAAAGAAGCTGTGTTTTAGGTCTAATTCATGGGCAGAAACACTAATGTCTTCCCATTATCCATTGATGGGTACTTTATACTTGTTTTACTGTTGCTTAATAAATAAATTAGAACATAGCTAAACTTGTTCAACAGCCAGTCATTAGTGCAGTTAGATCTACTGTTCAGAAAACTGAAGGGCTATTGACTTTGCTCAGTTTAATGAAGGAAAATGAGTCACAGGAGATCTGGGCAGGAATGACTCATAGTTACGCCAGCAGCCTTCTCTCCATTGTAAACTACTTTCCATCATTCACAGTCAGCAAGAAGCTAAAAGAATGTTGATGTTTCTTTCCTAAATGCTTAACTTCCTGAGTTCAGACAGACTGAAACTGTGGGCAGCAGGAAGTCGACATTTCTAAGGTAAGGGACCAATTATAGACAAAACTAGCAGGCAGTCAGATTTCTCATTACCCTTTCAGAAATTGAGTTGTGGCATTATCTGAAAGGAGTTAGAAGACCATGAGTACTGAGGTCCTTCTGATACTGGAATGATTAGAAGGGAAAGCTATTCTTCAAATGAACACAACATATACTGAATAATGTTGCCACATAGCTAAATTATGTTACCACAAGTTCTCGTGTGTTTTCTTGGTTTATGGTAGGAGCAGTTTTTCTTCCCCATGCCTCAGTCTTGGAGTAGAGATGCTGGTGATACACTTATATGTGTTACAAATAGGGAAAATAAGAAGAAAATTTGCTATTTTTCAAAAGAAGAACATTCAAATGTAGAGGCAATGCTGGGCTGTAGACATTGGCATGATGATCCAGCAATAGAATTCTGCAAACTAAATTCTGAGAGGAGGCAGATTCCTATGAAGGATGATGAACCTGGAAGATCTGTAAATTATGTACAACTTTTGGCTTAAATTTAAAAAAAGTATGCATGAAAATACTCAGATCCCACATGGTCCTCTGAGTGTGGATATTTATAGGCATGGAAATCGAATTAAGTTAGCTACTTTGGGCAATACCACATCTCCATTACTCTTGGCTTCTCTCTGATCTTAGCTTTGCTAAAACCATCTTGGGGAGGGGAAAATGTTTGGAATTCCAAGAATGATATACAACCAAATTGTAGATAAATGCAGTAAAAGTTTCACAAAGTTTTCCTGGAGAGACAAACGTTCATAACATATCTTGGATTTTACAAATGTGGAGCTGATACAATGGTGAGCAAAACAGAGATGGCCTTTGTACTAAACATGCTCCAGGCATAGTAGGGAATACTGACAAGTAAACAGGTGTTTGCTATACACTGAGACAATAGCTATGACAGGAACTGCACAGGATGCTATGGGAGAACATAGCAAGAGACCCAAACCAAAACACAATGAGTCAGGAGAGGCTCCCAGTATTAGTAAGGGCTATGCATAGAAATAGAACCAACCAGGATACCTGTGTGTATATATACATATTTAAAGAGATTTACTTTAAAGAATTGTCTCACATAACTATAGAGGTTTAGCAAGTCTAAAATCTGATCAGAAACTGGCAGGCTGAAAACTCAGGGAAGAGTTACTGTCTGAGTCCAAAAGCTGTCTCCTGGCAAAATCATTTCTTGATCAGGAGAGGTCTTTGTTCTGTTTAGTCTTTTGACTGATAGGATAAGGTCCACTCATGTTATGGAGGGCCATTTTTTTTTGGTCAAAGTCCACTAACTTAAATATTAATCCAGGCATGTTGTGCACACCTATAATCCCAGTACTTGGAAGACTGAGACAGGAGGATTGCAAGTTCGAGGCCAGCCTCAGTAACTTAGAGAGACCCCAAGCAATTTAACAAGTCCCCTGTCTCAAAAAAGGTGACAGTGTAGCTCAAAGGTAGAATGCCTCTGGGTTTAATCTCCAGTACCAATAAGTAATAAATAAATAAATAAATATTAGTTGCATTCAATAAGCACTTTAACAGAAACATCCAGAATAATGTTTGGCCAAATAGCTGGACACTATGGCCCACGTGGACGCATAAAATTAACTACCACACTTTTAAAATATGTGATCTCTATAGTGAGATGAGAAGGATGAGTAAGAATTGATCAAGCAAAGGCAGGAAGGGTGCAAGATGAGGAAGGGGTGTAGGCAGAATGAAGAGCATATGCAAAGGGCCAGGGCTCTGAGAAAGCTAGAGTGCTTCTAGTATTACCCAGTTCAAGAAGAGAAAGAGTTTTTGTCTACTTTGGTCACTGCTGTGCCCTCAGAATAGACCACAGTGCCTGGTTCCTGTATGACAGGTACTTAATGAGTATTCATGGAATGAGTCCCATTTAAGAGGGTAAAAGCAAGCCATATTAGGAGTTTACATATATCCTAGAGGCAATGGGAAGTCGTTGGTGGATGTTAAGCAATAGAGTGACAGGTCAGGCTTGCACTGTAGAAACTCTCTAGCTGTGATGTGAGCAACAGATACGGGAGTTAGAGGAAAGGCAGGACAGGTGGCAAGAAAATAAGTAAATGATTTTTTGAATAATCCAGATAAGAAAGGATAGTATTTTATACTAATTAGGTATAATGGAAATATAATTGACAGAAGTAGAATTTTGGAAGTAGAATTAACATATTATATATAAATTATTTATTTATTGAATTAACAAAGTATTAAGAAGGCAGTTAGATAAATGGAAAAGCTGTATCTTACTTGTTTTTTAATATGTAAAATTTCAATGCCACCCTCTCAGCCACAAAATAATAAATTCAAATAAAACAGGGAAAAAGCCGGGCATGGTGGCGCATGCTTTTAATCCCAGTACTTTGGGAGGCGGAGACCGGAGGATCAGGGTTCGCGGCCAGCCTCAGCTCTCTCTCTCTCTCTCTCTCTCTCTCTCTCTCTCTCTCTTCTCTCTCTCTC
>PVJS01017175.1:0-36504 GCA_004027185.1 Glis glis | reverse complement strand
CCCTGGCAACACACACACACACACACACACACACACACACACGCACGCACACACACACACGCACACACACACACAAAAAAAACAATAACAACAACAATAACAAAAAACTAGATATCAATAATACTTTCTCTGTGAAGACTTTCTGGAATCTTCTCCAGTGTTTAGGTAAGTCATTGATTCCACTAGGCTCCCATAACATTCCATACTGATCTCCACCCATGGTAATTCATTATATTGTCATACATGATGGTCTCTTCTACTGGTCTAAGAGGCCCTGGAGTACGGTAAAGAACAGCAGAGAAGTTATCCGAAACTATGTGTTGGGTAGAAAACTAGAATTGAACATGTCATCCAATTCATTAGCAAATTGCGTAAGTTTTATTATTTCTCCTTTAAAACTTGGGGTTCCTTTCCAAAGGCTCCAGTTCCTCTGTTGCACATGGTTTATCAAATGCATCAAAAGATTTGGAACACTAAACAGGTGACAGATATCAACAATGAGCTGGGGATTTATTGTAATCAACCAATATGCTCAGCCTTGTAATTGCTCAGAGCTTTTTGCTCCATAATTATATGGTTGCCTCAGTGTAGCCATTCAATGATGTTATAATTAGTGAGCAATTAACTAAAGCATTTGCAGAGATACTGCAGAGCATGAAACATGTGTGCAGGTTGAACATGAGGATTGATAAACTACTTAGTCAATGGTTTTCTAAAAACACTTTAGCAGATCCATTGCAAACCTTAGCAATTATAGACCCCTTTTTGGTTTGCAGTCTGTACCTTTTCCCCCAGGTTGTTTTAGGAGCTACCCCATTCTTGGGATGGGGGCATCAAAGCCCTGCCTTACTGCATCTCCCACCCTACCCACACTACCACGCATGCTTTTACCCCACTTTCAAAACTCTCATCTTCAGAGCAATTGCCAGTTCACAAAGGGGTTCCACATTTCTGAATTTATTTGATGTGTAAAGTAGATTCTATGGAGTGTTAGCTCCAACTTAGAAATGGAGAACTGGCTCAGAGTAGTTAAGCTACTTGTCTTAATTTAATAGCTGTTGGTAAAAGAGACCCGTTTCAAACCTGAGCCTCTCTAAGGATCTAAAATGAGTGTTCCTAATAATGTTCTTCAGGTAAAATGGGGCATACCAAAGGCAGGAGGGGAAGCAGGGCAGAGTACCTTTGGAAAATAAAGAAAAATAATTGTATAATAAAAACTAGAAGCAGAGTAAATGTTGAGGGAAAGTGACAGGGAGTGTTACTGACACATAAGAAAATTCTTTCAAAACTCTAAATACTAATCAATCAATACATAATCATTTACTGGATGCTATGACACTCTCTTACGTAAGAATTCCCCTCCTTTGTAAGAGGAAAAGGGTAGTAGTGCCTGAATCATATGGTTGGGATGCTTGCCAATGAATTTAAGATACACGGTAACCACCAAAGATTGAGAGCCAGTGAAGAGCCAAAGTAACGCCATGACAGGCTTTGGTAAATGCTAAAAATATAGCAGGCCTAAGTTTCTGTTTCCCAAGATATAGTTTTCATTTTTTAGCAACCCTCACCCCCTTTCCTAGAATAACCACAGCTACCCCAATGTAATCTACTCCTTAGCAACATCCAATCAGCATACAGTTGATGTCCCTGAGTAGTTGATCTGGGTCAGGATGACCAGACGTATGCAACTGGTGCCAAATAAAACAAACTGGGGTATCTATGTAAAATGTCAACTAATCATTATGTTGCTGAACTGTCCCCCTTTATGCTCCCCCTCCCTTCTCCCTTGCTGTAATAAAATCCCTGTTTTCTAGAGACTCAGGGCTCTCAGCCAAAGCCGCTGCATCGGTGAGTGCTGGGAGTCCCGGCTCGAGCTTGCAATAAAGACCCTCTTGCTTTTACATCGGTGTCGGCTCCTTGGTGGTCTTTGGGGAAAACGGAACTTTGGCATAACACCAGTAAGTGGGGAAGGAGAGTGGAAGCAAGAAAGTGAGTGAGAGCACGAAGTGCCATCTGGTCCCCGTGATATGGAGACTCAAGCATTGTGAGAGGAATGGGCCCTGGCCACCCCATACTGCCCAAGGCAAGTATCACTGGACTCCTGGGCTCAGGGAGTCAGGTTCCGGGACCAGAGCACATGTTCTCTGTTATAGCGATAGAAGCTCCCTGCCCGTCCAGCCTGAGATTCTGAATGTTGGAGTCCATGGGCCCAGCCCTCTTGCCCTGATCCAATAGGTACTAAGCAATCTTCTTTTTATAATTTGATTTCTCTCATAGCTGAGAGATACTGAGCTCCAAATGCCAGTCCAAAAGCCATCCTCCTTTCAGTGCTATCAAGAGCATCCTGGAGCCATGGTGGAACTGGTTTGGTGACCTATCATTGATTGGCCCTCTTTGCTTCCCTGCCTCACTTCCACACTCCCCTGCTGGTGTTTATCTCACTTTCTAAATAGACAAATGAAGCTGGCATCCTTGACTTGGGGTCTGACCCTGGGGGAACCCAAACTATCAGCAGGCAATCAGCAGGCTTCCCCCTATCTCTCTTCTCTCTGCTCCTCATCTTGGCTTTCTTCTCTTAGGTTGCTCCACAATCAGGTGGGAGACAAGACCACCAGCGGGATTAATGGCATGTACTTATGGGTCACGATGCAGGGGAAAACGAATGGCCAGCCTTTCAACTCGAATTAAGAAGAGCCCTGGGAAGAACTCTTTTGGTTGTAAAGTAGGAATCAAAGCAAGTGTAGGGCTTTGCTTTTTCTGGCCTGAGTGAAAGCTAGACGGGAGGGACTGGGTACTGTGACTAGCAGTCCTGTCAGGAACTCAGCATGTGAATAAAGAGCAATTTCCTGAAGGAGGACAAGGAAAATTGCTACTACCCAAAGAAGAAATTGGAGTGTGCTAAGCAGACAAAAACAATAGATGCCCAGTATAGCTATATAATAATAGAATCTCTCACCAAATATAAATTAGCACTACAGAGGAGCAACTGCCAGGACAGGGTATTCTTCCCATGATGCCCATTGGGAGGCGCATCCCCAAACTCTGGTATGTCTCACTTCTCCCTGGCTCTTCTCTAAAGGATCACGGTGTAAGGCAGCTGCATGGTCAGTTCTCCACAGCCTCATCTCCAGGTGCTGAGGACGAGCAAGCACTGGAACGGGACTCAGGAAAACTGAATTGCTGCCCCTGCTTATCCTGAAGCTGTGACTTGACTACCTTGGACCTGAGCTTTGTTTCTGAACATGTATGAACTGAATCTCTAAAATCTCAGTATAGCTGGATGTGGTGGCGCACGCTTGTAATCCCAATACTTGGGAGGCTGAGACGGGAGGATCACAGGTTCATGGCCAGCCTCAGGTACTTAGTGAGGCCCTCTGCAACTTGGTGAGAGCCTGTTTCAAAAAAAAAAAAAGATTACAAAATAGGGTTGGGGTGTAGCTTGGAGGTAGAATGCCCCTGGGTTCAATCCACGGTACTGCAAAAAAAAAAAAAATCTGAGTATAATTCCTCAGAACCTTATAAGGCCTGTCTCTGTACCAAAATAAAAATACTTCAGAGAGGACAAGATAAGAGATTATTTGCATCTTTATTCTTATTAAGATTCTTATTATAATTGAATAATGTTTATCAATACCAGATAAGAAGGTTTGTAATTCCTCATAATTGGATACAGAATAAATTCTCAATAATAGCTTTACTTTATGATCTGTTTCATTATTGCCTGTCTTTTTAATCAATCAAACAATCAATACATAGAAGCATAGCAATCATAATATCATCTTTATACTGAAACCCATTTCCCCTGTTTACTTCCAGGATAGAAAATAGTCTTGTTAGCTCATCATTGAAAATAGTAATAACAAAGAAATGCAGCTTTCAAAATCTGACTCTAAACTCCCTGGCTAGATTCCCACAACCATTCGCCTGCCTGCCTGCCTCTCTTCCTCCCTTCCTCCCTCCCTCCCTTCCTTTCTTTTTGTGGTACTGGGGATTAAACCCAGTGGGGTTCTACTTCTCAACTATACCCCTGGCCTTATTTTATTTTAATTTTGAAATGGGGCCTCCCTCAGTTACTCGATACCTGTGGTATCGTGGATTAGATCCTGGAACATAAAATTATATTAGTTAAACAATTCAAAATCTGAATAAAGTCTCTAGTTTAGTTAATACTATTGTAAAAATAATAATTTCTTAGTTGTAACAATGCATCATAGGTATGTAAGATATTAACATTCAAAAAGCCGAATGAAAGCATGGTGTGGTGATGCATACCTGTAATCCCAATACTTTGGAGGTTGAGACAGGAGGGTCACAGGTTTGAGGCCATCTTCAACAAGTGAGGGAGACCCTGTTTCAAAATAAAAAATAAAAAGGGCTTGGGGTGTAGCTCAGAGGTACAGTGCCTCTTTTTTCTATGCTCTTCTATGAAAGTGATCTACTATGTCCAAAACATATTCAAAGGAAGCGGAATTAAACTCCACTTCCTGAAGTAGAAAATATCCACATATTTCATTTTGAATTGTTATGTTAGAGAACTCTGTACTTCTCATTTATTTATTCATTCAATCATTTGTATGCAAACACACTCATATAGACATTTATTTTATTCTTTGGGTTATAATCTAAAACTGCAGTTATTTATTTTATTGCTGACATATATCATGTATACCCATTGTGATATCTTTCAAGTTACCTACCATGCCATTTGTTTTTGCTGTTTTTCTTTTATAATAAACATTTTATCTTAGAATAATTTTAGTTTTATAGGATTATTGTGAACATAGTACTAAAGGTTCTTATATATCTCACAAAAAGTTACCCCTATTGTTAACATCTTACACTATCATGATGACATTTTCACAATTAATGAGTCAATATTGATCGGTTATAATTAACTAGAGTTACTTGATTCAGATATTCTGTTTTCCCCTAATGTATTGTTCCTGTTTCAGAATTCCATTTAGGGAACCATTTAGTAATCACTAGTAGTTATGTTCCTTTAGGCTCCTCTACTTGTGACAGTATTGGGGTTTCTCTGGATTTGGATGACCTTGACAGTTTTGAGGATTGACAGTCAGGTATATTTTAGAATGTCCTTTAATTGGAATTTATTTGATGTCTCCCTAATTGTTACACCTTTGTTATCAGTTTTTGAGGGATAGCACAGAGATAAAAAGCCATGTTCATCACATACTGTCAAGAATACAGATTATCAGGATACCTCATCAATAGTGTTTGTCGGGTTTTCATTGTACAATTGTTCTTTTTTCCCATTTATGTATTGTATGTACTTTTGGAAGAAAGTCATTATACAGAGCCCACATTGAATAAGTGGGAGATACTCTACCTTCTTGATGAAGTATCTACATAAATTATTTAAAATTTTTTGACATGAGAGATTTGTCTGTTCTTCCTCATTCATTTATTTGATCAAGAGTTAATTTTTATCAGTATGGACTCATGGATATTTATAATTTACATTCTGGGTTATAAATCAATTTGCTCTATTTATTATGAGGCTCAAATTGCTCCAGCTTTGGTCATTGGAGGGTATTTCAGTTGGCTCTTATATCCTTTGACATGACTTCATCATTTTTCTTTTATTATTATTTTATTATCATTATTTTGTGGTTTTCTACTTTCTGGTATTATAAGGCACTCCAAGATATATTTCAATATATTTCAATCTTTTTTGATATGCTTTTATTGGTGCATTATAGTCTCACATCATAATGTAAATCATGTTGACAGTGGCATACATACACAAAGCACTTGATGCCCTCCCCCACCTCCCCATTTCCCCTCCTCCCAATACAGAGTACTGAGATTGACGTTGGTATATTCACATATGTATACATAGTCGATGGTAGTATTTTCATTAATGAACTTCACTCTTTCCTCTCCCCTTCCCTTAGATCACCTCCCTGGCTCCACTGAGGTTTCTCGTCCATTATCTGGAGTCCCTCTGGTATCCCAATTACTCCCTAGATTGTGCAAATTAGAGAAAACATATAACCCTTCACTCTCTGTGACTGGCTAATCTCACTTAACATAATGTTCTCCAGGTCTTTCCATTTTCTTGCAAATGATATAATTTTTTTCTTTTTTATTGCTGAGTAGAATTCCATTGTGTGTATTTCCCATAATTTTGTAATCCATTCATCTATTGATGGACACCTAGGTTGGTTCCATGATTTGGCTACTGTGAATTGTGCTGCTACGAACATGAGTATGCATATATTACTGTAGTTTTCTCAGCCCCTTTGGAATGATACCCAGGAGTGGTATAGCCAGATCATATGGTGGATCTATTCCCAGTTTTCGGAGGAATCTCCACACTGATCTCCATAGTGGTTGAACTAGTTTGCAATCCCACCAACAGTGTAGATGAGTCCCTATTTCCCCACATCCTCACCAACATTTATTATTTGACTTCTTGATGATTGTCATTCTCATTGTGGTTAGATGCAATCTCAGTGTAGTTTTTATTTGCATCTGCCTGATTGCTAATGATGTTGAACATTTTTTCATGTGTCTATTTGTCATTTGTATCTCTTCTTTCATGAGGTGTCTATTCAATTCAGTTATCCATTTCTTGATTGGGTTATTTTTTTTTTAGTGTAAAGTCTTTTAAGTTTTTTGTATGTTCTAGATATTAGTCTTCTACCAGAGGGATAGCTGGCAAAGATTTTCTCCCATTCCATAGGCTTTCTCTTTAGACTCTTGATGGTTTCCTTTGATGTGCAGAAACTTTTTAGCTTAATGTCATCCCATTTATTAATTCTTGTTTTAATTTCCTGAGCTTTGGGGATCTTGTTGAGGAAGTTTCTACCTGTGCCTCTATGTTGGAGTGTTGAACCTATGCCCTCCTCCAGTAGCTTCACATTCTCTGGTCTAACTTCCAGGTCTTTTATCCATCTCGAGTTGATGCTTGTGCAGAGTGAGAGGTAAGGATTTAGTTCCATTTTTCTAACAAATGGATAACCAGTTTCCCCAACACCATTTGTTGAAAAGGCTGTCTTTTCGCCAATGTATGTGTCTGGCACCTTTGTTGAAAATCAATTGGCTTTATGTGTGTGGATTTGTTTCTGTATCTTCTATTCTGTTCCATTGGTCTATGTCTCTGTTTTTTTGCCAATACCATGCTGTTTTTATTACTATTGTTCTGTAGTATAATTTGAAATTAGATATAATGATGCCTCCTGCGTGTTTGTTATTGCTGAGAATTGCTTTGGCCATTCTAGGTCTTTTGTTTCTCCATATGAAATTAATGACTGGTTTTTCTAGGTCTGTGAAGAATGACATTGGTATTTTGATAGGGATTGCATTGACTCCGTAGATCACTTTTTGTAGAATGGCCATTTTTATAATTTTTATTCTGTCTGTCCAAGAGCAAGGGAGATTTTTCCATCTTCAAAGATCTTCTTCAATTACTAATTTTCATTGTAGAGGTCTTTTACCTCCTTGGTTAGGTTTATTCCTAGGTATTTTATTGGTTTTGAGGTTATTGTGAATGGAATTGTTTTCTGGATTTATTTCTCAGTGGATTCATGGTTAGTATATTGAAAACCTATTGTTTGTTTAGGTGGATTTTGTATCCCAATACATTGCTGAATTTGTTGATCACCTCCAGAAGTCTTTTGGTTGAGTTTTTTGGGTCTTCTAAATATAAGATCATGTCATCTACAAATAAAGATAATTTTAATTTTTCTTTTCCTATTTGAATTCCTTTGATAACCTTCTCTTGTCTTATTGCTCTGGCAAGAGTCTCAAGTACTATATTGAAAAGGAGTGATGATAGTGGGCATCCTTGTCTTGTTCCTGATTTTAAAGGGAATTCCTGCAGTTTTTCCCCCAATCAATATGATGTTGGCTTTGAGTTTATTGTATATTTCCTTAATGATGTTGAGGCGCATACATTCTATTCTGATTTTCTGCAGTGTTTTTAATATTAATAGGTGTTGGATTTTGTCAAATGCTTTTTTAGGGTCTATTGAGATGATCATGTGATTTTTGTCCCAATAACATATATTGATTTGCGTATGTTGAACCAGCCTTGCTTTCCTGGGGCAAAACCAACTTGGCCCTGGTGTACAATTTTCTTGATGTGGTTTTGAATGCACATGGATAATTATTTGTTTAGAATGTTTGCATCTATGCTCATCAATGATATTGATTTGTAATTTTATTTTTTTGAGGGATCTTTATTTGGTTTTGGGTATTAATGTGATACTGGCCTCATGGACTGTGGAAGAATTCCATCTCTTTAGATTTCATGAAATAACTTGTGAAGTATTGGGTTTAGTGCTTCTGTAAAGGTTTTGTAGAATTCAGCTGGAAATTCATCTGGACCTGGGTTTTTCTTTGATGGCAGGAATTTTATTGCTGTTTCTATCTCTTTGCTTGCTATTGGTTGGTTTCCATTTTCTCTGTCCTCTTGGTTCAATTTAGGTAGCTTCTATGTGGCTAGAAATCTGTTGATTCCATGTTTTCCAGGTTATTGGTGTATATATTTCCAAAATAGTTTATGATGATCCTCTGAATTTCCCCATTGTCTGTGGTGATGTCTCCTTTTTCATTTCTGATTTTAATAATTTGGGTTGATTCTCTCTTTCTTTTGGTTAGGTTGGCTAGAGGTTTGTCAATCTTGCTAATCTTTTCAAAAAACCAGCTTTTTGTTTTGTTGATACTTTGTATTGTTTTTTTATTCTCTATTTCATTGATTTCTGCTCTGATTTTAATTATCACCTGCCTTTTACTGGCTTTTGGATTAGCCTGTTCCTATTTTTCTGGGTTCTTGAGGTGTTTCATTAGGTTGTTTATTTGGTGACTTTCTGTTTTCCTTATGTGGGCATTCAATCCTATAAATTTTCCACTTAATGCCATCTTCAAAGTGTGCAATAGATTTTGGTACATCGTGTCTGTATTTTCATTAAATTTCAGGAATTTTTAAATTTCTCCCATTATTTCTTTTCTGATCCAGTCCTCATTAAAGAGTGTATCATTCAGCCTTCATGTATTTATGTAATTTATTTTGGTCTTCCTGTTGTTGATTTTTACTTTGATTCCATTGTGGTCTGAGAAGATACAGGGAAGTATATTGCATTTTTTTAATTTGCTGGTGCTTGCTTTGTGGTCCAGAAGGTGATCTATTTTGGAGAAGATTCCGTGGGTAGTTGAAAAGAATGTATATTCAGCTGTTGCTGGTTGAAATATTCGGTATATATCTATTAGATCTATTTAGTTTATAGTTGTCTTTAGGTGTGAAGAGTCCTTACTCATGTTTTGTCTGGAGGATCGCTCTAGTGGCATGAGTGGTGTGTTGAAGTCTCCCAATATTATTGCATTTGGGTCTATTTGAGACCTGATGTCCCAAAGAGTTTGTTTTACAAAAGTGGGTACACCCAAATTTGGGCCAAAAATGTTTACTATCATTTTATCTTCTTGTTGGATTATTCATTTTATTAATAAGAAGTGACCCACTTTGTCTCTTCTGATATGTTTTAGCTTAAATTCTGTTTGGTCAGATATGAGCGTTGCTACCCCTGATTGTTTTCGTTCTCCATTTGCATGGTATATTTTTTCCATCCTTTCACATTTAGCATATGGCTATCTTTGGTTGTGAGGTGAGTTTATTGCCATCAGCATATAGTTGGATTGTGTTTTTTAATCCACATTGCCAGTTTATGTCTTTTAACTGGGGAGTTAAGACCTTGAATTCAGTGTTATTATTGAGATATGATTGTTTGTTTCCTGTCATTTTGAGCTATATTATCTGTTTGATGTAGTGTTATTTCTTGTTTGCTTAGCCTACCTGGTGGAGTTCGTCTCTTCTCTCTTTCTGGAATTTGCTTCTTTTTTCTTGTTTATGTTTTATTTTTTGTGCCTCTTTTTTCTTCTTTAAGTATTTTCTCTAATGCTGGCTTGGGATTCATGAATTCCTTAAGTTTCTGCTTTTCTTGGAATGTTTTCATTTCTTCATCAATTTTGAATGCTATCTTTGCTGGATATAGCAGTTTTGGTTGGAAGCTGTTTTCTTCCAGGGTCTGGAGTACATCATGCCAGTCCCTCCTGGTTTTTATGACTTGGGTTGAGAATTCTGGAGTAATTTTTATTGTTTCTCCCCTTAATGTCACCTGTTCTCTTGTTCTCACTGCTTTTAAGATTCTTTCCTTGGCCTCTATGTTAGTCATTTTGATTATTACATGGTGTGAGGTGGTCCTTCTTTGATCTTGTCTTAAAGGTATTCTGAATGTCTCCTGAAGGTGGATGTCTGAAAAATTCTCTGAAATTATTTCTCTGAAGAGGTTTCTGATACCCTTGGTTTGTGCTTCTAGACCTTCCTCAATGTCTTTTATCTGTAAGTTAGGATGTTTCATATTTTTCCATATTTCTTGGATGTTCAGGTTGCGTTGTTGTGATGTCTTCTCTATATTGTTGACTGTGTTTCCAGTTTTGAATGAACTGTCTTCCAAGAGTGATACTCTGTTTTCCCTATGGTCTAGCCTGCCAGAGGTGGTTTCTTGTGGCCTTTAGTTCATTTATTGACTCCATTTTGCTCAATGCCTCTTTTGGGTTCTTCCTTAGGGCCTCAATTTCTTCCTTCATTTCCTGTACACTTTCTTTGAGGCCTTTCATCATACTTAAGATGAAAATTCGCAATTCTCCTTCTTGAATTTTCTGTAGATCAGTATTGGTGATTTCTCTTGTTGAGTAGTGGGAGTTTATTTTTTCCTTTCTGTTCCTCATTCTCATATTTTCAGCATTCTCAGGTTTGTATTTCTGTTGTCTTGGAATCTTCTTCCCCTTTGTGTGTGAGTCCTGTGTCTATTTGTTATCCCTTTATAATAAGCTCTATTCTGGGGGTATATATTTGCCTCTACCAATCTGACTCATATAATCAAACTTTTTAGTTTGTCCCCAGAAACTCCTTAACTAGATATAGTTCTTAATACAGGCAAACAGGAGTCTCTGATTGCCTGCAGGCCACCATGCTCTCCAGGCCCAAACTCCACAGGGCCAGAGACTATGATGTTCTGTTTCTTCAGCCTGCTGGTTGGGATTTAGTGCCCAACAGACACCACCACTGCTCTGCTGATTGTGAACCCATGATACTGCAGAGCACTGACCTCCAGCCTCAGTGGCCTCTAGGCTTAGGCTCAGCAAGGCCAGCGATTGCTATGTTCCAAGCTTGTGGCCCGGCTCGCTGAGTCTTGATGGCCCCTGGGACATCGTCCCTGATCTGCTTGTTAAGATCACGTGGAGCACTGTCAGTCACTAGCATGCATGCACGCCAGGCACAAACTCTGCTGGCGGAGAGAGTGTTGAGTTCCTAGCCTGTAGCTGTGATCAAGTGAAACCCTGCTGGGTCCCTGGCCTTCTGGCCTCCAGGCATGGCTAGGCCAAAATGACGCTGTCACTGCCACTCTCCACCCAAGGTCCAAACTCTGGCAGGGAGATATTGTATGGTTCTAAGCATGGGACTTGGGTGGCTCAGTTATTTAGCCCCAAGGACACTATTGATGCTCTGGGCAGCTGTGATCATGTGAGCCCTCTTTGGCTTCTGGTGTTGGTGCTTGTAGCTCCCAAACATGGCCAGGTGCAAATTTATAGCTTTCCAAGTCTACAACTCAGTAGGCTGAGTTATTTCCCCCCACAGACACCCAAGCTGGGTATCCTGTGGTGATCCCTGGAAACCCTACAATGGCTTGTAGGGTTTCCAGGGATCCTGGAACTGTGGACTGTAGGTCCCTCCCACCTGAATGTCTCTAGGGGCTGACTGCTAAATCACATTTCTGCTGTGTCCCACAGTATCCCCCACCCCCACCTCTGCAGGGGTGATTTGCAAAGTCTCAGATCCATGAGTCTATTTCTTTCCACACAAGTCTCTGTAGTCACACAGGGCAGACTCCCACTGGAATGGTTTGTTAACTGATGGTCTTGATGTGTGCCACTCCTGGTCCCTGAAGGAAGAGATAGGTTCAGCTGCAGCTGCAGGATCTGGCTGGGTTGTCTGGGTAGCCAGGTGTTTGTTGAGCATGGAGAGAAATGCCAACTGCTTTTGATGATGGTCTGTAGCTGCTGGCTTCACAAAAATCTATTGCTTCTTTGCTGGAGGTCTCTGGGAGGTGTAGTGTTGACAGCCACCAGCCCCAGCACAGCCTGGCCAAGATGGCACCACTGCCACTGCTCTCCATTCACCAGGTGAGACACATGGAGATCCTTATGGTCCTCTTCTCTCTCTTCTGGCTCTGATTCTGCCACAGTTCAACTTTTGTTCTTTTGTTGAGTTTTTCGCTGTTTTTCTTCCCTTGTCAAAGAAGCAGTCTTCGCGTTGGTTGAGTTCCAAGGCTCAGAGTGACTGAAATACGTTGTCTCCCTCTATGTCACCATCTTGGACTTGTTGCATATTTCAATCTTAATACATACTTAAATTTGTTTTCTACTGGCCCATACCTGTGTGAGAAACACATTTACACATAGTGCACACTATTTTGGAGCAATTCTTTTGTCTTTACTCTCATACATATCCATCAAAACAATATTTCCTAAATTTATTTATTTGGGAATACTCCTTTGTCCTCATCCCATTCAGGGAGGTAATAGGCCTTATATTTGTAACACAGGTTATTTGTCATGGTCTTAGTGCTATGTGCATGGATATTAACTTTACACTGCTACTTTTAATTATATTTTGCTAGGATATAGAAATACAACTGATATTTGTATATTGGTTTAATATCATTCAGTCTTGAAAAATTCACATATACTGTCTTGTAGCTTCTTTGTACAGCTCCTCAAATTTTAGGCATAAAGAATTGTATTGTATTCAGAGCCGGGCATGGTGGCGCACGCTTGTAATCCCAGTACTTTGGGAGGCGGAGACCGGAAGATCCAGGTTCGTGGCCAGCCTCAGCTCTCTTTCTCTCTCTCTCTCCCTCTTTCTCTCTCTCTCTATCTTTCTCTCTCTCTCTCTCTCTCCTTAGTGAGGCCCTCCGCAACTTCATGAGACCCGGTTTCAAAGTATAAAAGTATAAAAAATAGGGCTGGGGGCGTAGCGTGGAGGTAGAACTCCCCTGTGTTCAATCCCTGGTACCGCAAAAAAAAAAAAGAATTATATTGTATTCAAATCAATACAGTTTTACCTCTTTATTTCCAATGTAGATACTTTTATTTACTTTCCTGCATTTTTGCCGTAGCTAGAACTTCCAGCACAATGTTGCTGAGAAGAGATGAGGGTGACTATCTTGCTCTTGTGCCAAATTGTGGGGGCAAGCATTAGGTCTGTTAAAATTAGATATGATACTAGTTGTAGCTATTTTCATAGATGCTCCTCATTGGTTAGAGAATTTCTTATTGGTTGAGCTTTAAAAATCAGGAATGAAATGGATATTTAATTTGTCAAATGGTTTTTCTACATCTCTTGATCATATTTTTATTTTTAAAACTTTTTAAATGGAGAGTTAATATAACTCATTTTCAGATATTAACCCAGAAGTACATTCCAAAGGTAAATCCCACTTCATTTTTTTTAACTTAGTTAGCTGAATTAATTTTTTTTTCAACTTTGTATCTAGGTTCATGGGAGTATAGATTCACAGGTTTCTTATAATGTTTTCATCAATATTTGATATCAGGGCAACAATAGAGTCATAAAGGAACCAGAAAGTAATTTGTACTCTTCAACTTTCTGAATAATTTGTTTAGAATTGGTGTTATTTCTTCCTTTAAGAAAGTGTTTGGTAGAATTCACCGGTGAAGCCATTTTTGTCTGGGGTTTTCTTTGTGGGGAAGTGTTTAAGTAAAAATTCATTTATATTTATATTTTATTGTGAACACATGAAATATCATTATAGTAACATCTGTGCCAGTTTGTGTGTGTGTGTGTGTGTATATGTGTGGCACTGGAGATTGAACCCAGGGGCTTCTACCTCCAAGCCACACCCCCAGCCCTATTTTATTTTTTACTTGGAATCAGGGTCTTGCTAAGTTGTGGAGAGCCTCAATAAGTTGCTGAGGCTGACTTTGAACCTGCCATCCTCCTGTCTCAGCCTCCCAAGTACTAGGACTACAAATCTGTGCCACCATGCCCAGCGATCTGTGCCAGTTCTGAGTTAGTTTTGATTTATTAATTATTGTCCTTATTTTATCTCTCATTTCATGCTTTAAACTCCTGAAATTGATCCTTTATTTTGTTTTTTAAGTATAAGCATTCAATAACTTCTTCATTAATTTTTATACATTACACTTTAAATATTTTTCAGTAGCAAATGCTTTCTAATGTCTATTATGATTTTTTCTTTAATCAATGACTTATTTGAACATTATTTAAAATTTCAAGAATATGAGAGTTAATTACAATTTTGTTATCAGGTTCTAATTTGCATCCATTTTGACAGAGAATATAGACTGCATAATTGAAATTCTTTGAAAATAATTAAGATTTTCTTTGTGATCCAGTCTTGTTTTGTTCTTCATATTTGATAAACATTTGATTAAATTACATGATACCAAATCCTCAGTTAAATAAAACTGAACATTGTACATTTTAGATTGTTTTGATATGTTACTCTGTGCACTTAAAAATACTGTATAATCATGCAAGAGAACTGATAAAACAGTTTGATCTAATAATTTTAATATCATCATACTTATTCCTTTGAATCATCTTAAATTATTATATTAATTTTAATTCGAATGACAGCTAGTTTTTCAGCAGAAAAAATAGCACAGAATTTTAAATGCTACAATAATAGGATGACTCAAATTCTTGATATGCATATATAATATACATATATGTATACATATATATGTATATGTATCCTAAAGATTTTTTTTTTAGGGCACAAAGAGAATTCTTTCGGAGAAATTATTCAAAAATTTAACTTTTTTTTTTTGCAGTACTGGGGATTGAACCCAGGGGCTTTCTACTTCCGGGCTACACTCCCAGCCCTATTTTTTTATTCTTTTTATTTTGAAACAGGGTCTCACTAAATTGCGGAGGGCCTCAATAAGTAGCTGAGGCTGGCCATGAACCCAGATCCTCTGGTCTCAGCCTCCCAAGTACTGGGATTACAAGTGTCCTCCACCATGCCAGGCTAAATTTAACCTTTAAAACATATCAAATCAACGATTTAAGTTACAGTTCATGTTTACTTTAGTATACTCAGACACTCTTTTTTCATTTATTCCCCCAAAGGCTTGAAGAACTTGAATGCATTTTGAATATAGTCACCTGTGTTTAATGACATGGAATATTGGATAGGGGTGTGTGCACTGAAATGGTTTTCTTTCAAATGAAATAGTTAAGGTTTTAAAATTGTGATACCTGAAGTATGTGTATTTTAAATATTATGTGAAATATAGACTTTATTTTCTTGGTGATTCTTTCAAGTTGAATTTGACAGGACCAACCAATTTAAGTTATGAGTTCTTCCAGCACTGGAAAAAATATTCCCTCTTTGGGAGGCTATGAAAAATCATGAAGAACCAATAATTACATCTAGGCCTTTTAAATAAAGAGCTGGCTTGTAATCCCAGTGCTTGGGAGGCTGAGACAGGAGGATCACAGGTTGGTGGCCAGCCTCAGTAATTTGTGAGGCCCTTTGCAACTTAGTGAGACTCTGTTACAAAAATAAAGAATAAAAAATCAGGCTGGGGGTAGAGCTCAGAGGTAGAATGCCCTTGGGTTCAATTTATTTATCTATTTATCTAAATAAATAGATAAATAAATAAATGAATAAATAAATATCTGTCTTATTATTATTAGTTGCAAATAGCGAGTACTATAATATTAATCTGTTATAGCATGACAGATAAATGTAAAATTTCTTTGGGTGAGAGAACCAGTCATATCTTAGCAGGTTTCATCTTGTTACCCTACTCAGCTCAAGTTGAATATTTCTCTCTTTCTCTCTCTCCCTCCCTTCCCCCTTCATTGAGATACAACCAAACACATACACACACACACACACACACACACACACACACACACACACCCTTAGGTCCTGAGTCAGCAGAGTAATTAACCAACATTTAGGACTTTGTTTTGGCATTGGCAAAAAAGAAAACAACAATTAAGATTTTGAATTAATCTTTTGAGAGTAACACATTGGGTAATTAAAATAAGTCTTCCATTGGGATAACATATAAATCTGATGGCTTTTCCTAGGTGGCTGGAAATGGGAAATTCAGGAATGAATAGGTCAAGGGACATAAAAATAAGAGACACATTTTTAAATGTAGCCTGCCACTGAGGTCTAAAAGGATAATGCACGCAGCTGCTGGACAGTGGACCCAAGGTCACATCTGCCAATCTTTCAAACACACTTCCTTACCTTTTAGCATCCTCTAGTTAAGATGTTATCTGCTAGGAGCTGGGGTGTAGCTCAGTGGTACAGCGTGTGCTTTCCTTGTACAAGGCCACAGGCTGTAGGTTCAATTCTCAGCACAGCTGCCCACCCTGTAAATAAACAAATAAAGATGTTATCTGCTTTCTAAGCTTCTTGGATACAATAATTGCTTGTTTATCTTGAGGTTATCCACAAAACTGTTCCAGGCACAGAGCAAGTGGCAGTATATATGTCCTTAAAATTGAATTAATAGAGCAGCCATATACCAATCACTGTCCTAATAGAGAATTGTTGTTGTTTAGATTTGCTGTTTCTGTTAAATCACACTTCTCAGAAAAAAAATAGATTTTGAGCATATGTCAAAGTGTTTTCATGAGGAAACAGAGTCCTTAAAAAAGGGGAAATGAGGTGCTAGAGAATGAAGCTGACTAAATTATGTATGTGCATGTACAAATATGTGAAAATGAATCCCACTATTATATATAATCATAATACACCAATAAATAAAAAGAAAATAGTTACAAAACACCCCTTAGGCCAGGTAGTAAAAAGAGTAATCAAAGTTTTCTCTCCTGGGGGAGATGTTTTATATCATATATCTGTTAAAATATTTAACAGATACATATATCTGTTTAACAGATGGATTTAACACATACATATATCTGTTAAAATATTTTAGGACTTTTGCTCAGCTGGATGGGTGACTTCAGCTTCCCAAAATCTTTTAATCTCATTTTGGCCTATTAAAAAGTTACTCAAGTGTCTTATCAGAAATCATATCTACTTCCTAGGTGAAGGTTGGATTATGTCAAGAAAAAAATGTTTTGTTCCAGCATGCATTTGGGAATCATTCCTTTTTCGTTATTTTTATTATAAATGGATTTTAACAAAGTGGGGTAAATTTGTTCTAATATTCTTGAATTAAAATGAATTTGGATATAACTGGGTTGGTGGTTGGCTCCTCTCCACTGGCTAGCCATTTTTCTTAAAGAAAGTAAGTAGGCTATTGTCTTTAGGGGAAGAGGAGAGAGGTATGACAATAAAATCATGGTAATTGGGAAAATAAAAGGCAATCCCTTCTAGGCTGGGGAAGCAAGGAAACAGAGTAGAGGTCACCAGACCAACAATACCCTCCTGTACTGAGTCCCTGAATGAAGTGTCAGTACCTGGAAAATTTTTAGAATTGCTGTTTCAGAGCCAGGTGTGGTGGTACACACCTGTAATCCCAGTACTTGGGAGGCTGAGACAGGAGGATCACAGGTTTGAGAGATGCCTCAACAACTTAACCAGACCCTGTTTCAAAACCAAAAATAAGAAGGGTTGAAGAAATAGCTCAGAGGTAGAATGGCCCTGGGATCAATCCCCAGTACCATTAAAAAAAAGAAGAATTGATTCTCCTCTTTTGAAAGATCTATCTATCCTGCACTGGATTCAGAATTAATCCTAAGGCTATGTAAACCACACCAGAAAGCCAGCAAGAAATATCAACTGCAGTTAGAATAGGGCAGATGTAGATCATGCAGTTAATTCTTAGAACTCTTGGTGTGTAAAGCATGCTGAATCTCTCCAGTCATTTAATTAACCTGTAATAATATCATTCAAGATATAATGCAACTCATTTTTAATCGTACTTTTTACATTGTGGGTAGAGTGTGAGCTACTACTGCAGTACTATATAATTCATTCTCTTTCTCTCTCTCTCTCTCTCTCTCTCTCTCTCCTCTCTCTCTCCATATACAGACATACATACTTGCATATAATATGCATGCTAGACACTGAGCTGCATGCTTTAGTTAACAAGACAATGAAGGAAGAGTCTCTGGTTTCAAGGAATGCACAAGCTCTCTAGTCACACTATGTTCAATATTATCCTGGATGAGTTTGAACTTCTCAGTGTAATGGATATAATTGGCACGCATTAACTGCAGCAGATTTTTTTAAGAACTTCCTTTTCTCCTGGCAAATGTTTGGTCTTCATTTGGTTGTTGATCTGAAGTATTTACTGTCTCAAAAAAAATCAGATAGCAAAACTGTCAAATCGTTAGCCTTTCAATTAAAAAGCCAAATATAAAACAAGAAATGTATAATACTATTTGGGGATAGTTAATTATATTTTCTGCCCCTAGGCAACGTAAAGACCCTTTTAGTGGCCAAAGAAGAATCAGAGAAGAACAAAGGTGTTTGGATGTTGAGATGGGATGAAAATCCTTTTCAGATTTTGTTCAAAATTTGGAAATGTGGAATAAGAGGAAAATTGAATTCTTTTTTAAGATTAAGGATATGAGGTTAGAAAGAACATTATAAACCAATTCTTTTCTTGATATAAATATTAGACTAGTCAATTAAAAAATATGGTCTCAGCTGGTGTGGTGGTACACGCCTGTACCTGGGAGGTTTAGATAGGAGGATTGCAGATTCAAGACTAGCCTCATCAGTTTAGTGAGATTCTCAACAACTTAGTGACAACCTATTTCAAAATAAAAAATAAAAAGGGCTGGAGATGTAGCTCAGAGGTAGAATAGCAGGGGATTCAGTCCCTAGTTATATATAAAAACTAACATATAAATGTTATATATAAATGTTATATACATATATATATATATGTATATAACATATGTAAATATAAAATATAGTCTTGGAACTTAGATTTAAGAAGCAAAAAGGATTTAATAGCATTTTGTCATATAAAGCTCAGAAAACTTCAGAAGGATATGACAAAGTTATGCCAGAGAAATACAAACCCAAAGAAAGTGTGGATGTTGATATTAATATGTGAATCTACTGAGATGAAGGCAAAACAATTGAGAAAATATTATTGTTTTCTATTGATACTAAAACTATGTGGAAATATGCTTAACAATTCACCCTTAAATGATAACAAGATAGAATTGGTAAGCTGAAGGAAAAATTAGATAAATTACTGCATTTGAAGATGTTAACAAAATATGCAAATAAAGGTATGAGCAATACTATTAATACAGATATGTGAATACATACATATAAATATGAACTATATATTCCCAACTACATTTTGAAAGCAAACCAAAATATTTTTAAGTAACCACATATTAGATTGCAATAAATTTCAAACAAACCATATTATATCAAATTAACTATTGAACAAGTTCAATAAAACTAAAAAGTAGTTTTTAAAAAAATGGCATAAAGTAAAAGTATTTCTTATTTTTAGAAATCGAAATATCTTATCATAAATTACAGTTTTACATAGGAAATTTCTTATTTTTAGAAACTGAAATATCTTATCATAAATTACAGTTTTACATAGGAAATTATAGTTTTACTTAGGAAATAAAAATAGAAATATCTAGAACTAAATGAAAATGAAAATATTAAGTGACAACAACGTGAGAGCTGAAGCAGTGCTTAGAAAACTTAAAATGAACAGTCAAGAAACAAAGCAGTATGAGATTATACCAACATCATTCTCAGTGCTATATGGGGGGGGCGGCAGGGGGAGGCGAGGGGAAGGGACACCAAGAGCTGTGTGCATGTATGTTAACACCAAACTGATACTCATTGTGATGTGAGACTACAATGCACCAATAAAAACATAAAAAAGAAAGTAAGACACATGAAAGGAATTAAATATTAATTTTAAAAATTTAAGTCGCTTAGAGAAACCACCTGCAAAATCATGATTTCTTTTTTCTCCCTTTTAAAAATGTGTGTGTATTTTATGTATTTTATGTATTTTAGTAATTTATCTGTTTTACACCTCCATTTAAATTTATGATGTAGAGTTGTTAATAATCTGTTTTTTATTTTGTGTTATTATAGATTTGTTATTTTTACTTTTTTCCTCTAATTTGTTAGTTTGCATCCTCTCTCTCTCTCTCTCTCTCTTTCTGTCTTGGGAGAAAATGTGTCTGTTATTAATTTTTCAAGGAAATAGATTTTAGTTAGATTTTTTAACTTCAGTTACTGTTCTATTTCATTTTTTGTGAAATTATTTTGGATTTCTTCTCTTGGTGTGTTTCCCTCCAGATCCCACCCACCACCCCCTCCCTTTAAGTATTATTGCGATTGGTAGTGATAAGTTCATATATGCACATAGCATTTTTTAACTTTCCTTCCTTAAGCCTCTTTTGTCCCCTCCAGATCTTCCTTCTCTAACCCTCTTCCACTATTCTACTGCTCTTTCTCATTTATCTGAAGCCCCTTTTGTTTCCCAATTTCTCTCTAGCTTCCACATATGAGGAAAAAAAAACATGTGACCCTTTACTTTCTGAGATTGGTTGATCTCACTTAGCATAATATTCTCTAGTTCCATCCATTTTTCTGCAAATGACATAATTATGTCCCTCTGTGGAATGTGTTTTAGCTGGTTTGCTGAGAATGTTGCCTTTCACAAATCTGAGATTTACTCTGAGGTTTCCAGCCTGACCATTCATTTCTATCAGAGTTTGGACTTTGTCTACCACCCATGCCAGTAGCCATTAAAACTGTACCACCATGCCCTGGCTGTAATCCCAGTACTTGGGAGGCTGAGAGGAAGATCTCAGGTTTGAAGCCATCCTCAGCAACTTAAGGAAACCCTGTTTCAAAATAAAAAATAAAATAGGGCTGAGGGTGTAGGTTGGAGGTAGAACAGCCCTGGGTTCAATCCCCAGTAACACACAAATACACACACACACACACACACACACAGACTATGGGTCACAAAATATGATAGACACTCCTAGTGCTTTACTGCCTAATTTGGGTTCATGCTTCTTCATTATCTGATGAATTTTCATGATTATCATCAACCTGAACATATTATAACACACACACACACACACACACACACACACACACACTGCATATTCATTTTGTCCAGGATTACTTTACTTTGGGGCACTTTCTCTGAACATCTAGTCAACCTTCTTGCTGAAAACAGATTTTTTTTTATGCATTTTCAAGCATCATGTGATCTCTATTGAAAAACTGTGCCTTCTTTCTAATTTCAGCACTATAAACATCCCTAGGACATAATGGTCATCAAATGCTAGATGACATGATAAGTACATTAGGAATGAATAGATGAATAAATAAAGGAAAATATTGTCTTATGGGGCCTATATAATTTTTCATGTGGGATACTGGAGAAAATATTTATGAAATATTGTAAGGTTCATAATATACTTTATATTTTGCTTTGATAAAATAGTTGACTGATATATTCATTATACTCACAAGTTTACTCTGCAAGTTTTTCAGGAATAGAGAACTATGTCTACTCAACTCTACCATCCTAGCAGGAAAGAACTAAGTACACTTTTTAGTATATTATTTATGGACAGAGATAAAAACACTTATAATTTACCAATGATTAATGACTTATAAGCTTAAATTTTATATTTCATGTAGGATATAGAACAACAGTAATCACATTAATGACAAGTAAATTAATTTCAAATTTGGTATCCCATCATCTGTGTATTTATTGGTTTCCCAATACAATATGAATATACTATCTCCTTGTCATTAAATATTTTTGATGGAAAAGCCTTTTCAACAATTTAATTTGTAAGTTAATAGCTGGAACCATTGTTACTTTATTTTTTAGATTTTATAATGATAATAATAATATACCCATTACATCTTTCTTGCTTTAGCAGGGCCTGCAACCTTGCAGTTTTCTACAATAGATGGAGTTTAATAATCTTTAAAGTCAAACTTAAGTTCTGGTTAACCAGGTAATTATTCAGGGACAAAAGCACCCTCTGTATATAAACACAAGCTTTATCAAAACTCAGAAATAGATAACCATACCCCACACCTTTCCCTGGAAATGTCTGAGACTTTGAAGAGGTAATTCTGTTGGCATTTGTGATTGTTCTCAGTGTTAGCATAGTTCAGGATATTAAGCACTATTTGTGAAAGAATGATTTCTAGGAATGGAAGAAATGCTTACAGTCTCCTGAATAGCCATGAAGCTTTAGTCGGTGCAGAAGGTATGGACACATTGGCACTTCTTAAGCAAAAAGCCTTTAGGACGAGCATGCACAGATAAGCAGGGGGAGGTTAGCGATACTCAAAGTAAACCAGGAGTCCCAGAGGGGACCAGAATTGAGCCCCACCATCGTATTATCATTTTTCTTTCTGCAGATAATTAAGTAATTAAATTAGTAGTGAAATGCCAAATTGTGTTACATAGAGGTCAAAACACAGGACAGTTTTGGGTTAGACCCCCAGAATCAGAAAACGTGGATTCAATAGAGATTACCACATAGACGAAGTATACACAGGAGAGGAGAGGTGACTCTTTGGTGACATTCATCACTTACCTGTAACCATACTTTATATCAATACAGGAACACTGTTTATGTACAGTGTCATATAGACACACATGTGTGGATCATATATTCAGTTATGTAATATTTTAAAATCCTTAAAGCCATCAGTGCAGTTGCTTATCTCATAATTTTTTCCCTTGGTGAATAATTATTTCATATTCTAATTAATAAATGATAGAGAATACCAAATTTTAAAGACTTATTAAACCATTCATTACATAATTATTCATTGACTTGCTTAAATAATATACCATTTAATGATAATTGTGAAGGCAGATAGCAATACAGATAAATGTTCCTGATAAAAGATGAGATGAAAGCAAAATAGAGATTGATATTTGCATTGTAATTACCAGGAGGAATGCACATAGAAAAATAATAAAAAGGAACATGTAGAAATAAAAGTTGATGTCCTTTTTGATAGGCAATGGCATCCTTGTTTATTTCAATTTTTCTTTTGTAATCAACATTCAAAAATCAATCCTTATTTGAAATACAGTATGCTGATTTCTGAACTTAATATAGGATATCTGAAGCACTTTATAATAGTTTTAATCAGATGAGAAGGCCTCACTTTCACCTTTAATTCTATTTATTTTCAGCTGAAAATAAATCTGCCTTCATATTTGCAGTGAGATGAAGTTACTAGAACTGTAGGCAAAACTGCATATGACATGCTTGGTGTGTGTGCGGTGGGGGGGTAGGGCCTCCCAAAGAAGCATTTTGGACAGAGGTCCTGTTTCAGTCAACATCCTCACTGCTGCAATCCAAAACACTTGATGACACAACTTAGAAGAAGGAATATGTATTTGCTTGTATTTGGATATTTCAGAGTTTCTGTCTATGTCAAGCTAGGTCTGTGGAGCTCAGGGCACAGCGGTGGGAAGCAGAGAGAGAGAGAAGGGAGAGTGAAAGGGCTCTGCCCTCATATCATGGAGGTCTGAAGCAAGAGAAATCAAGAGGACAAGGGGCCATATTAATCCCCAAGGCCACAGGCCAAGGGACCCACCTTCTCCAGCCACACCCCACGTACCTAAGTTACCACCCAGTAAATCCATTACAATGGCTATATCCACTGAGGAGATTACAACCCTCATGATTTAATTATATCAACTCTAAACATTAATACATGAACTCTTCAGGGAACATTCTATATCTAACCAAAACAGGGCCTATGCTATTTGAGTTGAAATATAAAACACAGTATTTTATATATTAAGCACGTCTACGGAAATCTATGGAGTTAATATTAAAATGCTGATGAATATCATGGAAGATTAGAAAGAAAAAGATGATGACAAAGGTGGGAGGCATGAAAAGGTACAGTCCCCCTCAGTCTGTGAGGTGTTGATCAGTAGCTATTACTTTTTTAAAAAATGGCCTTATTTAAATTTATTTATTTTATACTTTTATTGTTGCATTATAGTTTCACATCATAAAGTAGTTCATAGTGATAGTGACATACAGGCACACAGCACTGGGTAGACTTTCCCCCAGCTCCCTCCCCATTTCCACTCCCTTCCCCATACAGGGCACTGAGATTGATACTGGTATTTTCACATATGTACATTATATCAATGGAAGTGATTCCTTCATTGATCCTCCCTTTCCCCTACTTCGCCCAGACCACCTCCCTGGCTCCACTGGGGTTTCTCCTCAATTATCTGAAGTCCCTTTGGTATCCAATTACTCCCTAGCTTCCACATATGAGAGAAAACATATGACTCTTCACTTTCTGTGACTGGCTAATCTCACTTAACATAATATTCTCCAGCTCCATTCATTTCCTGCAAATAACATTATATTGTTAAGTAGAATTCCATTGTGTGTATATCGACATAATTTTGTAATCCATTCATCTGTTGATGGACAACTAGGTTGGTTCCATAATTTGGCCATTATGAATTGTGCTGCTATAAACATGGTTATGCATATATTACTATAAAATTCTGATTTCAGTCCCTTTGGAAAGATACCCAGGAGTGGTATAGAAAGATCATATGGTGGATCCATTCCCAATTTTCTGAGGAATCTCCACACTGATTTCTCTAGTGATTGCACTAATTTGCAATCCCGCCAACAGTATAGAAAAGTTCCTATTTCCCCACATCCTCACCAGCATTTAATATTGCTTGATTTCTTGATGATTGCCATTCTGATTGGGGTTACATTGAATCTTAGTGTAGCTTTGATTTGCATCTTTGGATTATTAATGATATTGACCATTTTTTCATATATTTATTGGTCATTTGTATTTCTTCTTTTGTGAAGTGTCTATTTAGTTCAATTGCCCATTTCTTGATTGTATTATTTTTTTTAGTGTTAAGTCTTTTAATTTCTTGGTATATTCTAGATATTAGTCTTCTATCAGAGGAATAGCTGGCAAAGATTTTCTCCTATTCTGTAGGCTCTTCCTTTAGACTCTTGATGGTTTTCTTTGATGAATAGAAACTTTAATGCCATACTATTTATTAAGTCCTGTTTTAATTTTCTAAGCTTTGGGGATCTTATGAGGAAGTTTCTATCTGTGTCTATGTGTTAGAGTTTTGGACCTTTGCCCTCTTGTAGTAACTTCGAAGTCTCTGGTCTAATTTCTAGGTCTTTGATCCATCTCGAGTTGACTCTAGTGCAGGGTGAAAGGTAGGAATTTAATTCCATTTTACAAATGAATAACAATTTTTCCCCAAACCATTTGTCAAAAAGTCTGTCTTTTCATGAACGTATGTGTTTGGCATCTTTGTAGAAAATCAATTGGCTATATGTGTGTGGATTTGTTTCTTTATCTTCTATTCTGTTCCTTTGGTCTATGTCTCTGTTTTTGTGCCAATACCATGCTGTTTTTATTACTATAGCTCTGTAGTAAAATTTGAAGTTAGATATAATGATGTCTCCTGCATGGTTCTTATTGCTGAGAGTTGCTTTGGCTTTTCTGGGTCTTTTGTTTCTCCAAATGAAATTTAGGAGTGACTTTTCTACATCTGTGAAGAATGACATTGGTGTTTAGATAGGGATTGCATTGACTCTGTAGATCACTTTTTGTAGAATGGCCATTGTGATAATATTTATTCTGCCTATCCAAGACTATAGATATTTCTATATTCTAAGATCTTCGATTTCTTTTTTAGTGTTTTATAATTTTCATCGTAGAGATCTTTTACCTCCTTCATTACATTTATTCCTAGGTATTTTATTGTTTTTGAGGTTATTGTGAAAGGGATTGTTTTATGGATTTTTTTTCAGTGGATTCATGGTTGGCATATAAAAAACCTATTTTTTTTAGATTGATTTTGTATTCCAATACATTGCTGAATTTGTTGATCAGTTCTGGAAGTCTTTTGGTTGAGTTTTTTGGGGTCTTCTAAATATAGGATGATATCATCTACAAATAGAGATAATTTCAGTTCTTCTTTTCCTTTTTGAATTCCTTTGATACACTTCTCTTGACTTATCACTCTGGCTAGAGTCTAGTCTCAAGTACTATATTGAAAATGAGTGGTGATAGTGGGCATCCTTGTTTGTTCCTGATTTTAAAGGGAATTCCTGTTGGTTTTCCCCATTCAATTTGATGTTGGCTTTGGGTTTATTGTATATTGCCTTAAGGTTGTTGACATAAATTCCTTCTATTCTGATTTCCTGCAGTGTTTTTTTTTTAACAAGAATGGGTGTTGGATTTTGTTAAATGCTTCCTGAGCATCTATTTAGATTATCTTGTGATTTTTCTCCTTACTATTTATGTGATGAATGACATGTATTGATTTGCATCTGTTGAACCAGCCTTGCATCCCTGGAATGAAACCAACTTGGTCATGTTGTACAATTTTCTTGATATGATTTTGAATGTGTATCACTAGTATTTTGTTTAGAATTTTAGCATCTATGTTCATCAGTGATATTGGTCTGTAATTTTCTTTTCTTGAGGGATCTTTATTTGGGTTTGGTATTAAGGTGATAATGGCCTCATGGAAGGAGTTTCGAAGGATTCCATCTCTTTCTATTTTATGGAATAACTTGTGAAGTATTGGGTTTTGTTCTTCTGTAAAGATTTTGTAAAATTCAGCTGGGAATCTGTCTGAACATGGATTATTCTTTATAGAAGGCTTTTTATTGCTGTTTCTATCTCTTTGCTTGCTATTTGTGAGTTAAGGTTTTCTATATCCTGTTGATTCAATTTAGGTAGCTTGAATGTGTCTATCAATTTGTCAATATTTTCTGTTTTCCAGTTTATTGGAGTATAAATTTTCAAAAGAATTTCTAATGATCCTCTGTATTTCCCCACTGTCATGGATGATATCCCCCTTTTCATTTCTGATTTTAATAATTTGGGTTGATTATCTCTTTTGGTTAGGTTGGCTAAGGGTTTATCAACCTTATTAATATTTTCAAATAACCAGATTTTTGTTTTGCCGATCTTTTTATTTATTCTTTGTTGTTGTTCTCTGTTTCAGTGATTTCTGCTCTGATTTTGATTGTTTCTTGATTCTACTGACCGTAGGATTAGTCTGTTCCTGTTTCTGAGGTGCTTGAAGTGTGTCATTAGGTTGTTTATTTGGTGACGTTCCATTTTTCTTATGTGGGCACTCAATGCTATAAATTTTCCTCTTAAAACTGCCTTCAAAATGTCCCATAGATTTTGGTATGCTGTTTCTCTATTTTTGTTTAATTCTAGGAATTTTATAATTTCTCCCCTTATTTCTTCTATAATCCAGTCCTCATTCAAAAGTGTATCATTCAGTCTTCATGTACTTATGTAATTTTTTTCAGTCTTCCTGTTGATTATTACTTTCATTCCATTATAATCTGAAAAGATTCAAGGAATTATATCACATATTTTGAATTTTCTGGTACTTGCATTGTGGCCCCAAATGTGGTTTATTTTGGAGAAGGTTCCATGAATAGCTGAGAGGAATGTGTTTTCAGCTGTTGTTGGTTGGAATATTCTGTATATGTCTATTAAGTCCATTTGGTTTATAGTATTCTTTAGCTCTGAAGAATCTTTACTCATCTTTTGCCTGGAAAATAAAACAAAAAGTGTGAGCAGTATGTGGAAATTTCCCAAAAGTATTGCATTTAGGTCTGAGACCTAATGTCCCAAAGAGTTTGTTTTATGAAAATGGGTGCATCCACATTTGGGGTGTAAATATTTACTATCATTACATCTTATCACTGAATTGCTCCTTTTATCAGTAAGAAGTGACCTGCTTCGTCTCTTCTGATAAATTTTAGTTTAAAGTCCGCTTTGTCAGATGTGAGCATCGTTAACCCTGCTGGTTTTCTGTCTCCATTTGCATGGTATATCTTTTTCCATCCTTTTACCTTTAGCCTATGGATATCTTTGCCTGTAAGATGAGTTTCTTGCGAGCAGCCTATAGTTGGATTATGTCCTTTAATCCACATTGGCAGTCTATGTCTTTTAATTGGGGAGTTTAGACCTTTGGCATTCAATGTTATTATTGAGAGATGATTTTTGTTTCCCGTCATTTTTATTTATATTTTGTTTTATATTGTGTTATTTCTCCTTTGCTTAGTTGCCCATCTGGTGAAATTTGCTCCTCCTCTGGTTCTGGTATTTATTTCTTTGTTTATTCTTTGTGTTTTATTTTCTTAAATATTTTCTCTAGTGCTGGCTTGGTAGTCATGAATTCATTTAGTTTCTGCTTGCCTTGGAAAGTTTTTATTTCTTCCTAAATTTTTAATATCTTTGCTAGATATAGCAGTCTTGGTTGGAAGTTGTTTTCTTTTAGGGTCTGGAGTACATCATGCCAGTCCCTCCTGGCTTTCATGACTTGTATTGAGAAGTCTGAAGTGATTCTTATGGTTTTGCCTATGAATGTTATCTGTTCTTTTGTTCTCAATGCATTTAAGATTCTTTCCTTGGCCTCTGTTAGTCATTTTGATTATTATATCATGTGGAGAAGTTCTTCTTTGATCTTGTTTTGTTGGTGTTCTGAAAGTCTCTCGCATGTGAATGTCCAACTCTTTCTGTTTGGGTAATTCGCAGATATTATTTCTTTGAAGAGGTTTCAAATACCCTTGGTTTGTGCTTCTAGACCTTCTTCAATGCCTATTATCCATAACCTAGGTCATTTCATATCATTCCATATTTCTTAGATGTTCTGGTCATGTTGTTTACTGGTCTTCTCTATATTGTTGACTGTGTGGTCAGTTTTGAATAAGCCGTCTTCCAAGAGTGAGACTACTTTCCATGTGGTCTATTCTGCTAGAGGTTTAAACCTTTGGCATTCAATGTTATTATTTCTATTTCTATTAGTTTCTATTGAGGTCTTCAATTCATTTATTTATTCCTTCATTTCTTTAAAGTCTCTTCTTGGTTCTTACTTAGGGCCTCAATTTCTCTATTCATATGTTCTTTCAATTCCTGTATATTTTCTCTGATTTCATTTCTGAGACCTTTGATCATATTGAAAGATCAAAATTCTGAATTTTCCTTCTGGAATTTTCTGCTGCTCAATATTGGTGATCTACCTTGTGATTGAGTTGTGGGAATTTATTTTTTTTCCTCATTGGTCTTCATTTTCATGTTTTCAGAGTTCTCAGGTTTGTATTTCTGTTGTCTTGGTATCCTCTTCCTCTTTCTGTGAGAGTCCTATGTCTATTTGTTATCCCTTTATAATAAGGCCTATGCTGGGGGTATGTATTTGCCTCATCAAATCTATCTCATATAATCAGACTTTTGAATTTGTCCCCCCAAACCTCTTTAACAAGATATAGTTCTTAGTCAGTGCAGGCAAGCAGGAATCTGTGATTGGCTCCAGGTCACTGCTTTCTGGGTCCAAACTCAGCAGGGGCAGAGACTATGATATTCAGTTCATAACCTGTGGCCTGCTGCTTGGGATTTAATTCCTCACAGAAACCACTACTGCTCTTCTGGTTGCAGATGCCTGAAACACTGCAGAGCGCTGACCACTGGCCTCTGTTGTCACTGGACATAGGCTCAGCAGGGCCAGAGATTACTATGTTCCAAACTGGTGGCCCAGATGACTGAGTTTTCATGGCCCAGAGACACCACTGCTGATCTGCTGGCTGCCATAATGTGGAGCACTGTTAGTCACTGGTTTGTGTGATCGCGGGGTAAAAACCCTGCTGGTGGAGAAAGTGTTACATTTCCAGTTTGTAGCTATGATCATTTGAACCCCTTCTGGCCCCTGGCCACCCTGCTTTCAAGGCCCAAGCTCTGGCAGGGAGAGATTGTATCATTCTGAGCCTGGGGCTTGGGGGCTATGTTTTTTATCCCCAGGGACATCACTTCTGGTCTTGACAGCTACAGTCATGTGAGATCTTGTTGGCGTCTGGTCTTGGTGCTTGTGGCAGTCAAACACAGCTGTTTATAGCCTTCTGAGCCTCTGGCAAGGTTAGCTGAGTTATTTCACTCCAAAAACATCACTGCTTGCAGTCTCGCCTGCTCAAGTGTCTTTAGGAACTATCTGCTAATTCATGTTTCTGCCATGTCTGACTGTAGCCCTTGCCCCCATCTCTGCAGGCAGATTGGCCAACTCATAGACCCCATGGATCTGTTGTGGTCATGCAAGTCCTTGTAGCCACACAGGCTCATGCTGGGATAGTTTGTAAACTTGCTGTCTCGATGAGTGCCGCTTGGGTCCCTGCAGGAAGGCACATGTTCAGTTGCAACTACAGAAGTTCGCTGGGTGTTTTGGCTGGTTGGTCTATAGATTCAGAGTGCTCTTGATGAGACAGGATGTAACCATTGTGGTCATTGCAGGAAGGTCCTTTTGTTTCTTGGTCCTGCTGAGTTCAGCTGCAGATACAGGAGTTGGCTGGGTAGTTTGGCTGGTTAGTCTGTAGATTCAGAGTGGTCTTGATGAGGAAGGATGTGACCACCCCTGGTCCCTGAAGGAAGGTCCTTTTGTTTCTTGGTCCCACTGAATTCAGCTGCAGCTGCAGGAGTTAGCTGGGTGATTTAGCTGGGCGGCCTGGGAAAATGCAGTCTTGAGGCATTTGAGTATGGAGAGAAGAATGTGATTGCTTTTGATGATGGTTCTCTGCAATAGCAATCACTGGCCCAACAACATTCACTTCTTCTTTGCTGGAGTTGGTCTCTCAGATCCGCTGGGTCTGCAGCCACCAGCCCTCACATGGGCTTATCTAGATGGCATCCGTCTCCATTCTCTGCTCACCAGGTGAGACACCTGGAGCTCTTTTCAGTCCTCTGCTCTCTGTGCTACATCCAATTCTGCCATGTTTCTATTGTCTTTCTTCTGTTGAGTTCTGACTTTTCTTCTCTTGTCAACATGCAGTCTTCCCACTGGTTGAGTTCCAAGTCTTGGAGCAACCAAAATTCACTGTCTTCCTCTATTCCACCATCTTCAATCCCCCTTCTAAACTTTTAAAAAATTTAGAAGTCACCGGGTGTGGTGGCGCACACTTGTAATCCCAATACATGGGAGGCTGAGACAGGAGAATCACAGGTTTGCGACCAGTCTCAGCTACTTAGTGAGGTCCTCTGCAACTTAGTGAGACCCTGTTTCGACATAAGGAATAAAAAATAGGGCTGGGGGTGTAGCTCAGAGGTAGAATACCCCTGGGTTCAATCTCTAGTACCACACAAAAAAAATTTTTTTGAGAAGTCTTAGCTGGGTGTAATGATGCATACCTATAATCCCAGTACTTGGGAGGTTGAGACAGGATGATCACAGGTTTGAGGCCAGTGCATGGTAACTTAGCAAGGCTGTCTCAAAATAAAAAATAAAAAGGGCTGGTGTTATAGCTCTGAGGTGGTGTACCCCTGGGTATCACACACACAAAGAAATTATGGAAGTCTTTATTTATTTTTCGTTCTATGCAGAGAAAGGCCAATTTGGTATGTTAGGGAAGAATGAAGGTATAGAGAGAATAGAAGAAGAAAAGGCATTATCACAATAATGAAAATCAGAAAGAATACACAATAGGAAAAAAACTGCAAAAAGCAGTAGGGAAGCAGCTATGGAAACACAAAATAATGGAACAATAATAACAACAGAGTAAAGATGAAGAACTGATCATCTTTGATTTAGGGTGAGAATATCATGCCTACATTAAAGAATAAAAGGTGAGGATAAGCAGGGGTTCTGAGAGAAGTCTGAGTCACTGGACATAGAAAGTTTGACAGTGGATCATTAGGAGCTATTTTGAAAATTTATACTCGAAAAAATTGGAAAATCTAGAAGAAATGGACAAATTTCTAGAGTCTTACAATATTCCTAAATTGAACCAAGAGGACACTGACCTTGACAATCAAGCAATGTGATTGAAGCAGTAAAAAAAAAAGCCTCCCAACAAAGAAAAGCCCAGGTCCCAATGGATTCTCAGCTGAATTACACAGGACCTTCAAGGCAGAGCTAAGCTCTATGTTTCTCAAAGTATTTCATGAAATAGAAAGAGGTGGAATACTTCCTAATTCATTCTATAAAGCCAGCATCCCCCTGATACCCATGGCAAATAAAGATACCTCAAGGAAAGATAATTATAGATCAATTTTCTTATTTAATATAAATGCAAAAATCCTTTATAAAATTCTAGCAACTCAAATTCAAAAGCACATCAAGAAAATTGTCCACCATGAACAAGCAGGTTTCATCTCAGGGATGCAAGGATGGTTCAACATACACAAGTCTATAAATGTATTCATCACATAAATAGAATGAAAGATAAAAACCACATGATTATCTCAATGGATGCATAAAAAGCATTTGACAAAATTCAATGCCATTTCATGCTAAAAACACAGAAGAAACTAGGCCTAGAAGGAAATTATCTCAATATCATAAAGACAGTGCAGGAATTTCTATTAACTACCTACTCTCTACCTATCACTGGGCTAGTGTTTCCCTGTACTAGGTGAGCTAATTATACCCGGTGCCATTGAAAAAAGACTACAATAAAATAAGAGGTATGAGGGGATATTGTCCTCTAGCAGGTGTATAGTTAATTTAACTTTGGCAAAGATAAAAGAGTAACATGATTGCTCCTCTAAACTACTTCATATCTGAATAGTTGATACATATTAGAATAGAAAAAGATTATTCATATTTGTATAGTGCTTCATGGAGGAAAAAATATCCATACAAGTCGTGGGTAAATTTATTCTAAGAGTTGGGGATGTAGCTCAGTAGTATAGCACTTTTATAGCATGCTGGAGGCTGTGGGTTCAATCCTAAGTACTGAAAAAAATTTAAAAAGCATTCTTTTATCTGGGTGCTGTGGTGCACATTTCTAATCCCAGTACTTGGGAGGTTGATACAAGAGGATCGCAGTTTTGAGAACAACCTCAGCAATGTAACAAGATCGTGTTTCAAAATAATAGGAAGAAGGGCCGGGGGTGTAATTGGGAGTTAGAATGCTCCTGAGTTAAATCCCCAGTACCTGACTACCATGGAGCAAAGAAGGTAGCAGTGGCTCTCTGAACATGATAAAAAATAGCTACCAAGCCCTGTGCTGGGCGAAGGGGAGGTGAAGATGAGTTAGAAGTAGTTGTTTGGCTACAGAAACACAATTTAGCTTCTGGAATGATGCATTAAACGGCTGGAGCCGACACCAGAAGCCTTGAATCTACTGTTGCTGCTGCTGTTTTGTCTTGCGGTTTGAACTTGAACTTGCACCTGTAGTATGAGTGAGCCAACTACACTGACTTTGATTCCCCTCCAAGCTTGCTTCCAAAATGTTCCTTTTATTTGATTGCAGGGAAGCTGGTTCTTTTCTTCCGTGTGAGACAACTCTTACAAGGTATAGCAGGTGATTCGGGTGCCTCTGCCAAATCCATCTAGTGCACCTGACATCAGCACAGGTATGGAGGACAGCTTTCTCCTTGTATGGACGGCTCCCCCCAGCACACTTCTCCCACCTTCTGTCTCCATTCTTTCTCTGTTGTTGAACTTCTGTAACACCAAACATGCCATCACCACTTCATGTCGAACTCCTGATCTGCCTTGAGACATTGGTTGACATGTGAAGCAGGGCCTCAAAGCCACATTCAAAGTGACTAGACCTGCCGGGCGTGGTGGCACACGCTTGTAATCCCAGTACTTTGGGAGGCAGAGACCGGAGGATCCAGGTTTGCGGCCAGCCTCAGCTCTCTCTCTCTCTCTGTGTCTCTGTCTCTGTCTCTCTCCTCTCTCTCTCTCTCTCTGTGTCTCTCTCCCTGTCTCTCTCTCTCTACTTAGTGAGGCCCTCCGCAACTTCGTGAGACCCGGTTTCAAAATAAAGCATAAAAAATAGGGCCGGGGGCATAGCGCGGAGGTAGAATGCCCCTGGGTTCAACCCCCGGTACCGCAAAAAAAAAAAAAAAAGTGACTAGACCTCAAAGGTTATATATAAAAGTAGCCAATCTGGAAATATGAGCAAACAGGGAATAATAATATCTGACCATTATACTCGTATACTATGTATGAGGTGCAGAAAAATTCCTGCATAATAACTTTGTCTTTGAGAAAATATAACTCAGTAACAAGCTCAAAGATTTATTACTGAAATTAAAACAAAAAACAAACAAGCAAAAATCTTCCCAATCACAAATCAAGAAAATTCAACACACGGAACTAGGGAAGCCAACTACCATAAGATGGTTCAGATAATGCCTAGAATCCTGACATACTTGGATTGACGTTGAGGAGTGGGAATAAAGGCATAGAAAAAATAGAAGGAAAACATTCAATACAAGGATGAAATCATGAAAAGGAGAAAAATGTCAAAAGATGCAGGAAAAACAAAACAGAATAAAAGATGCTGAAGAAAAAGAAGAGTGGACAGGACTGGTAGCAAAAGAAAACTTTTAGGGTTATTAAGATTAGAATTTTCCTTTTAAGAAAATCTGTAAATTTCCCACACTGAAGCATCAACAAGCCACTGTATGTAACTGGTTTATTGAGCCTGGAGGATCCTGAAGTTCTCAGGTAAACCAAGCTTTCTACTACTGTGCATTATACACATCCTGCTGGTTATCTACCACACACCTGGATGAGGTCATAGGCCAATCCCACCTTGGCATGGCTCTGGGACTCCAGCTTGCATTAAAATCACCTGGAGGGCTTGTTTAAACCAGATTGCCAGGTTTCACCCCCAGAGCTTCTCATTTAGTCAGTCTGTGATGGCCCTGCAGTTTGCATTTCTAACAGTGTCCCAGACGCTGCTGATGTGGTTGACAAGTGTGAGGAGACTACACTCTGAGAACCACTGCGTTAGAGTTTCTGGTCACTCGAAAAAAATAATAATTACTTTTGTTGTTATTGTTGTAGTACTGGGGATTGAATCCAGAGGCATTTTACCTCTGAGCTAAACCCCAGCCCCATTTTATTTTTTATTTTGAAACAGGGCCTCACTAATTTGCTGAGGCTGGCCTTGAACCTGTGATCCTCTTGTCTCAGCCTTCCAAGTACTGGGATTACAGGTGTGCACCACCACGCCAGGGTAGCAGTTACATTTATATGTAACTAAATAGGTTTATATTTACAATTTCACTTCCTTATGATTAATAGCTTCTCTGCCCATCCCACTGCCATATCTCCCAAATAGAAAAAAAAAAAAAGACTGCTGAAACTGGGCTAGTGAGCTTGCAGTTGGGAATAAGTGTGCTAAGTTTCTTTGTTCCATCCGCTTACACCACTTACGCTACTATTACCTGCTACTTCTGCCCATCCGTGCTTGGTATGAGGAGGGAGTGTGGGCATGGGCTTATGTGTTAATATGTCCTCCCTGGGGTCTGCTGTATATTGAAAGTGAAATGCTTTTTTACCTGAAAAGCCCAGGAGACACCCAGGAGCACACCAGTAGTTGATGCGTTCCCCTCCTTCCAGCTTTGCCAACTCTCCCCTCAGTCCCCGGCTTCCTGCCAGCTGGTCCCCACTGACTGTGATCTCTTGGCCTCACTATAGTGCATTCTGTCATTGAAAGGTGGGGTGGGAAATGAGCTAGGAGCCAAACTGGTTTCACAGCAAACCTGTCTCACCGGTTTTCAGCCCTTCTTGCATTTTCTTCTAGTCTTTTCAGGCTTTGTGGTCATACTTAAAACGTGGGAGTCTGAGACAGGAGGATCGTAGGTTTGAGGCCAGTCTCAGTAACTTAGTGAGACCCCCAGCTACTTGGCAAGGCCCTGTTTTCAAGTAAATAATAAAAAATCAGGCTGGGGGTGTAGCTAGGAGGTGGAATACCCCTGGGTTCAATCCCCAGTACCACAAAAATAAACAAACAAACAAACAAACAAATAAATAAATAAATAAATAAATAAAAAGTCCTGTGTGTGTACCTTAGAGGTAAAATGTCCCTGGGTTTAATCCCCAGTACTGTATAAACAACAAAAAAAAAATACCTCCAAACATCAGGAAAAGATGAATTTAACATGTTTTTAATATAAAATGCTTAGATATGTCCTTAGAATTGTCCACCAAGGGATGGGAAAGCTGGAACATTTATCACTGATTCCTGCTTCTCATTACTAAAGAATTGCTTTTAGTGACCTTAAGTCAAGGGCATTTTGGGGCCCACCTCAGAGGGACAAAGGCGTCAGGTAGTTTATCTGGGGTCATATAATTTGAAAGTGGCAGAATGGGGACTTGGACTAAGTTCTCTGACTCCAGAACTGTGTTTTCTCATACTGCTATTCATACGCAGATGTCCAAGAACTGAAGAAAGAGGTTGTTAATATGAAAATTTAAGAGATTTCACCAAATGGTAGCAGAGAGGTGGTAAGTTTAGAGGTTTAAGATAGTGTGTGGCTGGTACTGGTTGCGGAAGGGGGAAGAGAGAGAGAGAAAGAGAGAGAGAGAGAGAGAGAGAGAGAGAGAGAGAGAGAGAGGGAGGGAGAGAGAAGAAGAAGAAGAAGAAGAAGAAGAAGAAGAAGAGGAGGA